>JAAAKM020006971.1:9582357-9606726 GCA_010016025.2 Alatinidae sp. Z8VKAUB7J3 | reverse complement strand
GCCTGTTTAATTGATAAAGCGAAACTATTTTACTGCCACCGTTTAAACCTGACTATAAGGAAGGTCAAAAATTGTGGTGACACTTTGGAAATGACTAAGACCATCTTCAACCAAGGAGCTCGACAAGGCCTAGAATATATGACCTTTTGTGGGTTAGTAAGCCGACAATCTCCCTCTGACACCCTTACTGTTAATTCACAGGGTCTCCTAGCATACACTGGCCTACTGGTTAAATAATTTCCTAGATTCTATACTCCAAGAGGTATTTGTGTCCATGCAGCGGGGATTTATTTTCGGTTACATTTTGCGTGTGATGTGTATCGTTCTTCTATGCTGTGGTGTCTTTTTCACTAACACATCATTAAATAATTGATTCTCATTTTTGTTACAGATATTTATCACTCTACCATTACGCATCATATCCAAAATCTTTGCGCATATTAAATTTTATCGCGCACAATCGAATTTAAATTTGTGATAGAGTGATGTATAATCAGTTTAATGTTGTCGTTGTCGGTCTATTAATTTAATCCATACCGCAACGTTTTCATGAGCTACAATGAAATGTCAAGGTTTCAAAACATCAAGGAATACTACTTCCTAAAGTAAAACCGTTATGTTTGATGAGGGCTTTGATATTGTTTCCTAAACACCGTCAATCCCATTCGTGTTCTTTGCCAGATCATCACTGTCACCCTTACAACCCACGCAGGACTGCTACTCTCGTCTATTGAAACTATAATCTGCTCCGTCATTCATTGTTAAGATCAATATAATGTTTGTTTAATTATTGTGAACACATTAGCAAAAATAAAGTTAAGTACTTTTGTTTTTAGCATACTGAATGTAAACAAAGTAAACATGAGAATCGCGGGAGGGAGGGGTGGGGTTCGTAACAGGTGTTCATTTGTCTCTTGCCTTATTGACAGAACATGCAGAATCCGTTCTTGTTGATTTTTTGCTCATAACCTAAATGGCTAAAATGCCGCTGAAATCATAATAGAAGATAGTTCTGAAGTGTATCGATCATTAGAGTACTATAAAGCTCAGAAAGAAAAAAGTTAAAGTCTCAATGTTGAATAGGATTCAGAAGATTAAGATGAAAGGAGGAAAAACTTTACTATGTGTCACAAAAATATTATGGTTGGTTTAAAGATTTATAAAGGCATGGGATAATATTCATTAACTCTTATAGAAGCTGATAGCAATAGCTTTTTAATAGGATTTCCTAAAAAAGTCTTATAATAAAACCCCAAAAGACCAACAGCAGATTTCTCGGCGAGTTAAATCTGACTTATGGTTACTGACGTCGCGGTTGATAGAACGAATTTTATCGTACTGCTCATTGGAAGTTTCCAGCCATACCCAGCCCATTCAGCTACGATGTAAAGATCATCCCTAACAGATTTCATTATTTTAGCTCTTGTAAACAGATGGGATTTAAGACAGAACCTTAAGGAACACCGGTATTTGCTTAGTAACTGTAGAAGAAGCGGTCATCAAACACAACCTTAATCAAAGGAACGCATAGAAAAGATTGTAAAATTGACAGCAGTTTGCCGAACATACTATATTCCTTGAAAATTGTGAGTGATTCATGATTCATGATTTATCACTTGTTAACACGTTTCTACTACAACTTTCTGTGTAGTCTTGTTTGTCGTTGTGGAGAATCCTCCTGTAACAATTATAAGTAGTTGTGCTGAGGTGCTTCTTCGTTAGAGATTGATCTTGCCTCTTTGGATGAAAATAATAGTTAACAAGCGCAAACTAGCTGTGCACGCTGGCAAGAACCACCAAGGTTAACAAAGACTAGCTTAGAATATCAATAACAGCTTAGGGCCAAGATGATATTTCTGAAGCACTATTTGTATCTTTTACTTTTAAAACATCGTTCCAAGGAATACTGCGTAGGAAGCCTTGAAAGCTATTTCAGTCTCATCTGTTTTCTCGTTACTCCAGTAAATGCGCAGTGACGATAGCCGTAGGGTAATCCTGGGTAATTTCTAAGCAAGACCTGGACAATATACAAGTCATAGACCTCAATTTAAATCAGGATTTTACTTTCTTATGCTACTGTTATATTTTTTATGCTGCTATGCTGTTGCTATTGTTTAGAAGTGCAAGTTTACTGCTCTGATGGTCTGTCGTTCTGACACTTCTCTAATGCTTTTCATAAATTCTAATCTACAGTTTTAGTGCTCTATCATTGGCCTAATGGTTTAGCTACGCATGCAAGAGAAACGTTTCAACAACGTAAGCCATTGTTCTCTTGTAAAAGAAGAACTATAAATTTCACAACACAATGTAATACTGAACCCAGTTTATTATTTTTCATTTTTTGGAACCCATCTTCGCTACCATTTTAGAACTAAAATTGTACCGATATTTAGTATCTTCCAATGTATGGTTACAAAATTTGTTAGTTGAATTGAAAGCCCCCTCCTCCAAGAGCAGAATTGGACGAGAATAAATTCTGAGCAAAATAAAGTACGTATCAGTTTGACTTATAGCGAAACTAGACTCTTCTGTCCTTCTTCAAAAATTCTGCACCAAATCACAATCATCCTTACATCTCCCTTGCTTAAGAACTTTCTTTTCCATTGAAATTAAGGACAAGTTCGAGAGACGATCATTGTCTTGATTACTAAGTGTTTAGATATTCATTCTCCTCGATGCAGAATATGAACTGACGACAACGGCTGTAGAACGTGGGATGGTAAGCAACAGAGGGGACAGATTTGTGATTTGTGGAAAAACATTTTCATTGTTTACTTCTGTAGGATATCTCTGGTCACTCAGTTAATAGTATCAACCAGAGCCTGACCAAAGGTATGAAGTTGTGTACATTTGCTGCTAACTCAGTTCATGACTTTTACAAGCTGTGTATAAATTGTTTAAATCTGAGTAGCCTGCTCCTTTCCGCACAATTTTCTCATTCATAAAAAATAAACAGGGCCAGCAAAATAACTCACTCACTTCACTGCATCCACAAATCCATTGAAAAGAGTTGTTCGATGTCCTTCTTTACCTGCCTTTTTAAAACTCGCCTGAATCTGGTCTCCTCTTTTCTGCTATTTTAAGCCTCGATTGCAAATCTCTTCTGCTAAATGGTTTATCCAATAAATCTCTATTTGATTATTCATTTCGCTACGAAAGCTGGGGGTTAGATTCAATTTGGAAATTGAATAAATTGTCATCAGTTTCAAATTTGATTGCGAAAGTTTTGATTGAAACATAATGGAATCATCTAATGTCGCAAGGCTCTATTATAAGAAACGAATTCCCTGTAGGTCGTTGCATGCGTCGTTCATTTCCCTGTAAGTTCTGTTTCCTTTTTGAACATTAGTAACGGCTTTTAACTTGTCGTTAGTTGCTAGCCGTTAACTGACGGGCCGTCTCGAATTTGTGTGTTCAATGTCGAGGAAATAACAAAGTTCCATGAACATGAATGTAGCTCATTCAAACCTAAATTAAAACATATCTCTCAAGAAACAGGGCCGACGGATACGGAGCAAGGGAACACTGCCACAACTGCCCTTAAGTATCCCTTTTTGCTATTAATTTTATTCATTTAGAATAAATAGAATGACGATTTAGCGTGTTTGACATAAGATCGGCCTGTCTCCTGCAAACTGACCCTGAGAAACAACAAGGTTTCAACATTGTTACTGATGTGCGTACTTTTGAGAATTTTAATTTTAGATTCGCTTACGGCATGTCCCTGTCCTATAGTATCTATCCTCGATTCCATGAAGGCTGTGGTTGACGACTGGGGGAAATGCTACAACTAAGATATTTAAGGTATATGACTTCAACGATGTAATTATTAAATGTTATTTAGCAAATCCTAGCTTGGTCAGGACATAGCAAAAGAAATTTTCGGGGGTTATGGCATTGATTCTCATATTAATGGATGCACCAACTAAAGCGTACTTTGGAGTAAATAATAATCTTAAACCACAACAGTTACGTCATCAGCCTAGTCTCCTTCAATTATACTGACACCTGGGCTAATTTAGAATCCCGGAAAGCCATCTTGTGCACAAGTGAGAACCAATTAACAAGAAAACTGAAAATGGTAGAGAGAGGGAACATAACTTTGTCTAACGCCAATCTTTATGACCAAAGGCTTAGTAGGAGATTGGTAGACCCGTATACTTGCAGAGAATTGGCTATAGGATGCTCTCAACAACGGCATTACATTTTATTGGGACTTCATCGCGCTGCCTTAAAGACTTACATAAGTTATTTCTTACTTTTTCACAATCGACAACCTACGTCTTTGATTTTTAAATAGGTAATTGTTAACTTTATAGCAAATGTAAAGATCAAAAACGTCCAATTCTTCCGAATCTGATGGAAACATTATTTTCTACATACACAGCTATACGCCAGCAAGAATCAAGTTACATACGATATGCCCTCATCAACTAAAACACATTTAACTAAATTGGAACCGATGAAACTGCTACACACTTAAAAAACCCGACTGGTCTTGACTTCCAGTAAAATTGTGGAATCTTCTTTACCAATACGGAATGAGACCTCGAGGCGATTCACATGGTATTCTAAATATTTGCTCCTTTTCATTTTGGTGACTGACATAAATAGGATTAAATAGTTTGTTTGTAGTACAAAACAAGAATATTGCACGAAATAGCGAAACTCCGTACCAGCGTGTATAGAAAACCTACATTTTCCGGCCAATACATCTCCTGGAATTCGCTTTGGCCCAAAACGCGTAAAATTAACCTCACCAAAACTTCAGTTCACGGCTCTCATATGATTTGCTCCGATACCAATTAGAATCGGAACTCAGTTTTCTAAGACAAACTTTTCTTTCAAATGGCTATCCCGAAGACATCATTGAGAGCACTATCAAACTGAAACTTCCACAGTTCGCTTCGGACCTAAAAAATGTCCTGTATACTTAAAACTACCGTGGCATGGAAACGGTTCAATTCGTTTTGAAAATCAGATCGAAAAGGCCATAAAGAAAGTGTGTTGGGGCTGTCGCTGCACGTGTAGTTTATACAACCAAAAAAGCATTATCAACCGACCACAAAGATCGTGTGCCTTCCACAAATTCTAGCTCTGTAGTTTATCAATTCTGATGCCAGTGCGAGGCTGGCTATGTTGGCCGCACGACTTTGAGGCTGGTTGGCCGAATTATGCAGCATGTACCACCCTTTATTCGCCAAACAACAACTCCTAAAAGGAAACAACCACCTCGGGTTTCAAAAGCCAAAAACACCACTAAGCAATGTGACTCTGCCATCGGGCAGTACTTGCTTGAGACTGTGACAAAGTGTACACGGACGATTGCTTCCGTAAAATAGGAAAGGCCAGGTCTGCATTTCCGTTGTCCGTACTGGAAAAGCAAGAAACCCTTTGCTATGCAGACTGGAACTCGTTTTCTCACTAGACCTATTCAATTAATCTTGTTTTAGGCGATGCTGATTGGTTCAAAAACAGAAGCCATTCAGGCAGTCCAAATTTTGAATGGCTCTTTCAAAAATACAGTTGGGTATACTCTTTCACACACTTTATTTCGGTCATTCTGACGTTAGTACTCTGAAGAGTGCCAGACGAAAAAACGTTAAGTACACAATGTTTGCGTCCAATATCAATAGGATTCGGTGGAAAACGAAGGTGTTAGCATGGATTTCCCTTTAATGTTCATCACAATAGAGATATGCAGAAATATTACCTCCATCAATTCCATGTCCATTTCTTTTGTAAACCCACTTGCGCTTATTTGGACATCAAGATCATGCATTCTCCTACAACAGACCATAAAGAACGATCAGACATACACTACATGCCATGGTTAACACTGCAACCCATGCTTACGCACTTACACTCATCTATAGATAATAATCACTTGAAAATGTCGTCTGCGCTTTATCATGAGTAGCAACTTTTGGTTAAAATACATCGTATAATCCCGAATATAGGCCCTGGGCTTATAGGGGTTCGCAAGCATTATTTGTTGGTATTATATTCGGGGGACTTATATACAGGGAGGCTTATATTCGGTGGGTCTTTCGGGTTAACAGGTGACTTGTGCATTCCAAAAAAATACACCATTCGGTGTCCAATCAGAGAGGCTAATAACAACATTTAATGCGCAAAATCTCACAAAAGAACAAAAGTAAATACAGAGGCTCTATATATTCATTCAGTATCACTGCCTTCTGTACTACCATTTTCGAATCCACAAACAGAATCCCAAATGCAAGCCCCGAGCTAATATTCGGGCGGCTTATATTCGGAAAGAATATTTTGGTTAGTTTATAGGGGGTTTATATTCGGGAGGCTTATAATGGGGAGAGCTTATATTCGGGATTTTACGGTATTGGCGTGAAAGTAAGGCATAACGGTAGAGAGGGTGAGAGGATTGCAAAGTCATTACTGACCACGTCGCGGGATACCTAATCCCCCCAATCTTAAGAGTACAACTGTCACATATCTGCAATAATATTGATTTCCCAGAAAGAAATCATAATTTTGTTATGAACAGCAACGTCTAGCAAAGAATGCGCATGTGTATCATATTGAAGAATATCTAACACTCAAGATGATATCAACACGATAGGTCTTTTTCCGAATCTGACGTTCCCAGTATCTGCCTTTTCTGAGTTCACTCTCCTTATCAAAGAAAGCGTTCTCCTTGCCAAACTTAGGCCGAATTTGAACGCAACAATAGGCTCGATACCCCTGTTACTTTTCAAATTTATCCTACGGGGCTCATTTACTTGTTCTTTGTTGATTTGTAGACTGCTACGTTAGGCCACTAGGTCCTTAAATATCGTCACTTTCAGTCACAAACACTCACTTCATATTTGTTATACCCGTGAGACAATGCGATGAATACATTTAAAGCTTGGTTCATTTGACATGTCGTGTTGATCATTTAATATTCTTCAATATGATACATAACAAACTATTCACACGTTTTATTCATAATACGTTTTACTTTTTCAAACCATTTTCCAACCCTAGTACCCGGCAGTTGAGTCTGCCATTTCAATAACAGATCCACTTGGCGAAAGACAACGGAACAAAAACGGTGTGCCAAACTACAAGAGCCTTTGAGCATGCCTAATGGCTTTCTTCTCTTCCAGGTAGCCTAAATTTAGGGTTTCCCCTGGACGCTCCAGCTGCCCTTTATTTATTAGTTAGCCTGTTTGGTGTTTTTCTGTTTACTCAGGGTAGTTTCAATGTCGGGCCCACTACTCATCAGGGGTCTTTGATTGAGAGACTGCGAAAATACAAGAGAACTCTTTCCAGAAGACGAGATGTTACCGGAATTGTTACCGAGAGGGTATGAGGAGGAGGCCCCTTGTCAAACATTAACACAGAAAAACATTGGGATATGGGATGAAGTGGATGAAACTACAGAAAATTAGTCAAAATACTTGTAAAATTCAAACTGTGTGCTGTGCACACCATGCACCGGCCTCCATTGCTTACGATTGCAAATGTTAACTAAAAGCCCGTCAAAGAATTACGTGAAACTATGAAGGAAGGCGGTTGGGGAAATGTTGGGAGGGAGATGCCACTGTTATCTACAGGTCTGAATAGCGTAAGGAATGTTTGAATAAAAAGAACTAATTACTGGACATTTCCTCTTCTGTGCAAGGGAAGAAAGTTCAAAACAATTCAATTGACAATACGTAACAGAAATAAACACGGTCTCTGTTGCGAAGTAGCACACAATTGAGATGCACTTTTTTATGATGAAGGGTGATGGAAGGAAAACCTTAGTATTCAAGTGCATTAAAGCAACTTTCACATAATTTTGTCGTGAGCCACGTATTCAGTTGTATTGCTTGAACTCTGAGACCGACACTGTCGTTTGGTAGAAATAGGTTATGTCACAGACAAGCCTCTTTTGCTCACCGTTGAACGATGGCGAAAAGTTGGCTTGGTTTGCATACTATACAAAAGATTCGTAAATTTTGTGAAAAACCGCTGGTTTCAATTTATTTCCATTGGACCGATGCGTCTTCATATCGCTTATCTTGGCTCTCTCACTGGAGGATAAAGTGTTTGTAGTAAAGGATCAGCACAATACAACCTTCTTAAAGTTACAGTGGTTTCCTCGAAAACGCCGAAGCTTATCTTCAGGAACCTGGCTGACGTTGAGCCAAGACATACGATTTAAAGTCATAAAGAGCCACAAAGACATCGGGTGAGAGCGAACCTTCCAAAGTTACACTATGGACACTTTGATCCTTCATTATACTTCCTAGCTTTAGTAACTTGTATCAAATTAATAAAATATTTGCTGACTATGGTGATTTTTGAGTTGTCTCTGATGTTAGCATTCCATAAGAACACCGGGAAGGGGTTACAAAGTGTGCTTGGGGCGGCGCCTGTTTTGTTGGGTAACCTGTTGTGACAGCGTGCAAGGAAACAAGGGACAAGGCCGCGAAAGGATATCTTGTAATACCGCAATCGAATGGCTGAATGCTACCGCGATGGAGATGTTCTGAAAGATGCAAGATAGAACGTGATTCGAAACATGGTCGCCAACACTAAGGCGCAGGGCACCTAAGAAGAAGAACAATACTCACCTTACATCCGTAAATTTCGGGTAGAGTTCACTTTCAAATAAAAAACGACGGAGAAAGAAATCACGTATACACTTTACATCTCGATCAAAGTACCTACAAAAAGAAAAAAATTACTGCAATTTAGTAGGTAAAATATCACTCAAATTTTATTACCAGCTCTTTAGTACGACAGACGACACGGTTATTTGCTAATAACGATGAACAAAAAGTGGTGACTTCTTTTTAATCTAAGGACGTTCTTAGTATGTTTGTGGTTTAGTTATACCGCCCACCTTTTGAAGAGCATTGGCGCACAGCGGCATGAAAAGTGTGTTCCTGGTAGTGTGTAAACAGTTGATCTTGAATGTATGCTACCACCTTAAACTGCAAAGTGGCACACGAGTCTTGGAAAATTACGATACAGCTGAATGGACGACGATACAGCTGAATGGCTACAAATGACAATTCATTCATTAGATGCCTTGTCTTAAGACATTGCCTGCCATGACTGCCCAACCTTGGCAAGATGTAGAAGGCCCACTTACTTTATGCCATTATTCAACCGATCACATATGTTTGACAGGAAAGTAGTTCTCTGCCTTCCCCTTGCTCTTTCTCCTTCTATTCTCCCAGTTAGCGCCAACTCTTCCCACTCTTCTTGCCTTATAACGTGCCCCAAGAAATTTAGCTGCCTACTCAAAATGGTTCTCATCAACTGGGGTGTTGTACCAACTCTTCTATAAACTTCCTCATTTCTTACTCTGTCCGTCCAAGAAATTCTTAAAATCCTACGTAAAAACCACATATCCACAGCCTTTAACCTATCTTGCATTTGTTTGCTTACTGTCCATGTTTAACACCCATATAGTAGAACTGACCAGATGTATGTCCAAATGACAATAGATTATCTTTAATCGTTATACGAACGACGACAACGACGAAGTCCCCGCTATGTAAAGATATAGTTGATGCGTACTATCTCGTTTATTTCTGCTATCCATTATTTCACAAATATTGTTTAGTATTTGCTATAAGAACTCTTATCGTTCTGTTTCCGATCCCATTCTCTTCCCCTTTTTAAACGTTTACACCCTAGAAACCAGAACTGCCTCCAATCACGATCTTGTTGAGACAAACGGAACGGGAAGCAATTTACAAACAAATACATGATTCATCAGCCAATACCTTAGCATTCCTCTCTCTCCTATGGACATATTACAAAGATGTAAAATCATTGTTGTCTTTTGCTGTGCTCCCCATTTCTAGGCATTGAAAGACGCATGCTAGCCCATTTCTAGGAATTGAAAGACGCATGCTAGCCCATTTCTAGGAATTGAAAGACGCATACTAGCCCATTTCTAGAAATTGTAAGACGCATGGATCCTGTCAACAGAGGTACGGGTCCAAACTTGTACGGATCCAAATGGATTAGATCCCGTATAAACACCCTAGAGAAGGGGATCGGGTCCATTTGGATCCAGAACTCTGCATGTTAATCCAATCAGCAAATCAACGGTTAGTTGTCTTGGAATACCAGCTGCGGTAAAATGACATGTGAACAGTAGGAATAGGGACAACGTCAAATGTCGCAGTGGTAGTTTTTCCGATCCAAAGGGGTTTGCACGAGACCTCTTTGAGTTCGGATCCAAACGGCTCCACTTTCATAAGAGTTCGGATCTATCAGGTCCCGTGTAAATGCAAGGCCGATCCATTTGGATCCGTACCCGCGTAAACAGGGTCTAAGGAGGATGCAAAGAGAACTCAACACATCCGATCTCTGACATTGTAAATCTGTGGAATGAGATTCACACCATTTTTCTCAACTTTCGATTTCAGGGACTGTTACTGTCATATAAACTCAGTCTTGTTTGCCTCTGTCCTTTCGACAAGAGTAACCAACTACAAGAAGATAATTGCTTTGGAGAGAAGACTTGTAAAAGTCACATAAATTGAATTGGCAACTGTTTTAAGTGTTAAACTGCAAATGTACGCTTTTAAGATGGTGCTAAAGGTACCCTGCTTCAAAAAGAAAACATTCTTGCCTGGTCCTTACATAAAAACGGGATGTGTTAAGAGTATAATTGTACAAAGTGGATTTACGAGGTATCCTCTCGTCTCACTTCAATAATAATTTTTTCTTGCTGGCTTTGGTTATTTAGGACCTTTGTTGTCTCGACAGAAGTTTGACACTTCCTTGCCATCTCAATACAACAAATGCCAAGTACCTCAACAACGCATATAAAGCACACATCCATAAATCTTGTATATAATCAAATAACGGTATCGTTGAGAGACAAACTTGCAATCCCTAATGATACTGTGATGGCTGTTTACGAAGTTCCATTTTGCGTGTACACTCTTTTGACGTGATTGCTTATAGTGGCTCGTTTTTTAGTTCATTGATTGATATGTGTTAGTGGAATAAAAAGGAAAGATACCGAGTTTGCTATTTGCTGGTTAGGGTAGTGTCTCATAGGAGTAGGGATGGTAGGAGTAGGGATTGTAGGAGTAGGGGTGGTAAGAGTAGGGATGTTAGGAGTAAGGTTGGTAGGAGTAGGGGTGGTAGGAGTAGGGATTGTAGGAGTAGGGATGGTAGGAGTAAGGAAGGTAGGAGTAAGGCTGGTAGGAGTAGGGATGGTAGGAGTAAGGAAGGTAGGAGTAAGGATGGTAGGAGTAAGGATGGTAGGAGTAGTGATGGTAGGAGTAGTGATGGTAGGAGTAGAGATGGTAGGAGTAGAGATGGTAGGAGTAGGGGTGGTAGGAGTAAGGATGGTAGGAGCAGGGCACGGTAGAAGTAGTGTTTGGTAGGAATTGGGTAGAACAAATAACCCCAAAGAAATGTTAACCGCCTATTCTTCCCAGGCCGAGTTCCTTTACAAACTTCAGAAATGAAAATAAAATGCATACAGAACCTCGTAAATGTAAGGCATTTGTAACTTGAAATGTTGGGAATAATACCTAATACATATCGTGGCGCCGGATACATTTCGAATTATGAAATTTAAAACACCAATGGAGTAAAGATTTCCCCAAAAACTATATTTTAGAAGAGTCTTCCTTCAAAACGTTTGCTCAAATAACAGGAACAGGAGCGACAGCAAAATTAATCAATGCGTATTTCCATTTTTAATTACGGGTGCGAGTTTCCTTTAAGTAAGAGACGCCTCCATTTGCAACACTACGACAAAAGCCTAAAAATTTTGTCTTATTCTTTAGGATAAAAGCCTACAAATTAAATAATTCATTGAAACAAATTAATCATCTGAGATACACTTACTTTTCAGCGTTTGGATGTGAGATGGATACCATCTGTGGAAAATCAATCACTGTTATTTCCCCGGTGTCCGAGATCATTAAGTTAAATTCATTAAAATCGCAATGTATAAGGCCATAGCCAGCAAGGGTGAGAATGAGTTCCATACAATCATTATAGACGGAGCCAGGATCGTTTAATTCTTTCACCTGGCAGCTAAAAGGAAACAGAGACAAATACATTTTCTTAAAGAAGGGACTTGTACGCAAGTAAAAGAGTAACGTGCCATGTGAAACGTGCCACATGCCAGATACCACATGCGACATGCGACATGCCACATGCCACATGCCAAATGCCGCATACCACATGCTACATGGTACTTACTAAGAAATATTAAAATTTATAAAGCTTTCAACCATTAACAGTGATCGACCCCGAAACTTTGTTAGATAGGAGGGGGGCGAGGGAATTTTGGGAGGAGCCGAGTTTAGTATTCTAAGAAGCTAATAAGATCAATTTTCCTTTGCCATATACTTTGAGTCTCTCACTTTTACACTGGAATAGTCCTTACTGAAAGTTCTGAGACTAAACAAACTACGCAATCAGCCTATCTATAGTCAGTATGCGAAAGCATATTTCATGGAGGCTTCTTAGTACAGGTAAAGGGGTTTGGTAGAATCCCCCTGGTCCATCACTTGTCATTGTTTGTAAATTATGTTAGTGTTGGTTTGCTGAAAAGTAGCTGGTCCTCAGATTTAATCATACGGTTGTTATTTTCAATCGAGCAGATAGATCCTTCACCTAGGGGGTGGGGCTCAACATTTGCTTGAAAGTAGGATATGATTGAGAGACATTTTAATCAGAACATATTACAGGCTTGCATCTTGATACACTTCTGACGCTACAGGCCTTCCTTCAACATACAAAAACACACTAGAGATAAAAATATGAACGCATTTTGCGGGACGGGGACGTGCGTCCCCACTACCTATACACTTCGATCTGCGATACACAATTTGAATCAATTTCAAGTTAATTAAGAAACACTATCCTGCATATGACACTTCTTCTGTTATTAAGTATCTGACTACACAGAGATAGATTAGTGGGCAGATGAATCAATAGATAGCTTGATTGACAGAGAGACAGACAGATAGATTAATTGATAGATACTTCTAGTCCACAGTTTAGATTTTAGGGTTTCATCGTATATACTTTTGTCTACATTAAAAAAAATACAGTTTTACGAGGTTATTGGCAAATCTTATGTATATGATGAATTTTATATCATCTTTACAGTTATTCTAGAACGAATGGAATTGTATGCTGGAATGCCACCCAAGGAATTGCAAGAGATGAAAGAGTTGATGTATGATTGGTGGGACGACATAACGAGGGGACCACAGAAAAATATGAATTACGATCAATTTTGTAAGATGTCTTACATTTTTGCAACTGATGATGATGCTAGAGAGGAAACTAAAAGATTGATGGCTGCAACTGGTACTAAATTGTTTAATGTCATAGATAGCAACCATGATGGAGTCATATCTCGCAAAGAATGGGGATTATGGTACAAATGCATAGGAGGTATGGATGATGCAGAGGCTGATGCCTGTTTTGACGCCATCGATTCAAACAAAGATGGAGAGATGAGCCATGAGGAGTTCATAACAGGTTTAAATGATTTCTATTTCAACATGGAGAGTAGCAAATACGACCTATTTTATGGTCCTTTACCAGAAATCTAAGCTGAGCAGTAACTTTGCAGAATCTTTAAGTCTGCAGAAACAAAGCAGCGTTTAAAGATAGAAATTTCTTCAAAATGTTTAACATGTAACGCCATTTTGATGATAATAAGAACCAAAATGTAAACATTAGCGTAAAAGACTTTGTATCTTATCAATATATTAATTGATTGAAGTTTGCTATTAAAAGGTTTAGTTCATTCTTTTTTCTTTTCCTGCGTCTGTCTTTTACAGTATATATTCAGATGCTCTGTAGCTAGAAAGCATTATTTTCATGGAGAAGCCCAACAGCTCCATGATGGCTCTCATGGTAGGATGTATATGGACAGCTAAACGTAGCAAATTACTTATGGCTACCATGATTCCAAAAAACATAGGATCGGAGTAGAATCTCCTGGTACTGATCTGTTCCACTTTTGTGCACATTATGTCTATCATTTGAGCACTGCCTCGCATGGATTTTTGCGGACTTCTGAAGTGTGAGAGAGGAGAGGAGCTTTTTTGCCTGCCTAAGGAAAACTTTAAAAAACTCTGTTTTTTTTATCCAAAAGTTACGAATTTTAAGTAACATTGTGATCAGACCTTTAGTTGAATGATGATTTAATTTTTATTGCGATGTCAATAAAAAAATTGTCAAGATCATCACTGTTTTATTATGAGAACTGAAATCCTTCAATTTATGCGCCGACAAACTTAGGGCTACTGTACAAGGAAAATACGTTTGCGCTCATTCAAAATCTTATGGGCGTCAGGGGTTGACAACTTTTATGGAACTGTATTTTAGTAAACCAAAAAATGGTCTATTATTTTGAAATTTGAAGGATTTGAAAGATACATTTAGGAGAGGCATATGTTAAGAAAGCATTCTTTGCATTTAGGTGTTAAGTTCTTCCGTCATATATTGATATGTTTGTGTCCTTAATTGCCTTCCTGTTGTGATTAATCTTTCCTTTGTTAAGTGTCTCTTTTTTTGTATGTAAACGTTGATCATACGAGCTGACCTGTCGTTGAGAGAGTTGGCCTTTTGGAGTGTTACAGGTCGGTCGCATGAATGACATTGTAAATCTAAATCAAGAAGCATGGACTGTCGAGTACGAGCTGTCTCATCTCTAATGAAGTTACTCAATGAACGAGTATCACGTTCAACAGTCGCAGTTTAACACATACTATAGTACTTAGGGGTTCATGGTTTCCCCAAGACCACCCTAGCATCAGGTCTGAGTACAACGCAGCCAACACTGTGCGTATGAAAGCTCTGATTACCACTTCTCAACTGTGCTTGGTAGGCCATGTATAAAGATCAACTGATTATTGTCTTCTCAGAGCCTTACAATATGGAAATGTCATTACATAGAAGAGAGACGTTTGAAGTAGAAAACTGAGAGACAAGGATGTCAGCAAGCGGTACAAAAAGAACGGTACAAAAGGAATGGTAGTATCCACAACTTCATTTGGAAGAGGTAAGCAAATGAAAGAGGAAATGTTGTTCTGCACTCAAGTGTGTGAAGAAAGTGATTGCGGAAAAGCGAAGAAGATAATACGTGCAAGCCTATGACCTAAGGCACAGTGCTGTGAATCGGGTCGGCTATCATTGAAAGGAGTACCTGAGACCATGCCGATCAAAGCCTAACCTAAAAGTCCACATTGGCTCGTGCAACAACTAAGAAACAAGCCATCATCGAACTTGGCAGACGGGAAAGGTCAAAAAAATTGGAACCCATTTATTGAGCTTTTGTAAAATCCCGAATATAAGCCCTCCTCAACATAAGCCCCCCAAATATAGCCCCCTGTAAACTAATTGAAATATCCTTTCGAATATAAGCCAGGGCTTACATTTGGGATTCTGTGTCTCGGATAAGACACCGTGTCTAGTGCAGAAGGCAGTTATACTGAATGAGCATTGACAGAGTATGTAAAGAGCCTCTGTATTTACTTTTTTTGAATTCACTGAATGGTTAATTTCTTGAAATACACAAGTCACCTGTTAACCCAAAAGACCCTCCGATTATACGCCCCCGTGTATATAAGCCCCCGCGAATATAAACCCACCAAAAATGCTTACAAACTCTTATAAGCCCAGGGTTTATATTGGGATTTTACGGTATGCTACACATAACAGCTATCCTAAACTAAACAAATTTGTTTTGCTATATTTACCCCAAGTCGGCTTAAAGTTAAGCAAAAAAGATAGGTATGCCATTCGTATGGGAGGTGATTGGTACCATAGTTTTGTTATCAGTGCACTTAATCAAATATATCTGACGGCTTAGGCTTTGAATGTTCTGCCGATACGCCCACTCAGAGTATTTGCTTTGCAGTCTTTCTAGTCTTACTTTGATTTGAGGGGTTTTGCACAATGCCAAGAAATAGACGTATTATACGTTCAATACCGCCAATTAGCATTGCATCTCATCAGAATGCGACAAACAACATAGCCGGTATCATCCAGAATTATAGGCATTAAGCTAAATTCACCCCATCGTTTGGTGCCTATAGAAATGCAGCTTTGATGTTAAGATAACTGGTTGATGATATTGATCTTTACAGTCTTGTCAGAGCTTTATTTTGCGAGCATCTGACAACCGTACAGCAGCATGGAATATTAATTATCACCAGCTTTATCTATTCGGTATGGGTTATTTTTTGGCCTTGGAAGTATCGGAGGTTATTTTGTGCACCTCGTAATAGCTCAGCAACTATCCTTTCTCGTGCAGACCCCAATATTCCTTGGTAGAGGGTATCTGTTTGGGACCTGTTGTTGTATGGTTTGCCCACATGCCTTCTTGCCTAGACGGCGGGGTGTCCCGGGGCACACCTACTACCCTGCATATGACTGCTGCCAGGTTGGTGGCTAAGTGGACTGTATTGGGGGGGGGGGTGTTACTGGTCACAACAACTGTCTTTAATTAGGTTGTTGGTCAAGATTTTTGCTTAATGGCTGTTTCTTGGGCAAGCAAAAAATATTTGAAGATATCTGAGATATTTGAAACAGAGGTAATCTTTTCTTTTCTTGTAACATATGTTCTACTTGCTACCAACCTACAAATACCAGACTTTTGGCAATCACCTCAGTATATATAGCTGTTTCTCATGGTGCATTTATCTGTGTGAGATCCTAGACTTGAAGTCCGTTCTATACTACAATGAAAATTACCTAAACGAAGAAAAACGTCGACTGGCTTGTTGAATTTTGTCTTGCTAACAATCACTAAAATTTTGAATTTAAAAAAGGCCAAAATCCGCTACTAAACCACAAGCTAGAATAGCCTTGGTTACGTGGTAGCAACGACATATCCAGTGCAGTATTTTCTGCGAGATGCTTGAAATATTCCTACAGATTTAGAGTTCTCACGGATAAAAAGGATTCTCTCTACCAATTATACTTCAAAGTTAAATGGATCTACCCAATATCTTAATACATCTTGCCTGATACTTCTTATATGGTAGAAATTATTGCAGAGTCATGAAGAAAACGCTATCTTAAGAATGTCGTTGCCACCACGTTACCAAGGTCGTTATGGCCTAACGAGCGTTTCCGGTTTAGTCGCGTATAGGTCCGATAATAGACACAGCCTTGTCAACCTATTGTTCAATGATGGTATTTAACAAGGATTCTGCAAGTTTTGTATGACACTGTAGGGTCACTTATAAATGACAAATAAGGCCATGCGTGATCTCTACAGGGCAGCAAGAAGAACTTATATTAATTTCACATCAGATATAAACAACAGAAACGAGAACAACTGATAATATGCATACCGTGTAAAGAATCCCATGCCACGTGTCACATGTCACATGCCACGTATCACATGCCACATATCACATGCCACGTATCACATGCCACATATCACATGCCACTTGCTACGAAAACTTATAATGTATCCAGCCTTAAACAGAAGAGAAAAACTAAATGTTTGACTACAGAGCTTTAAAGAGAGTGATTAATGATTTGGCAGGTTGGTAAATTTATTGTTTTCTTGGAAAGATGTTTGGTAACAATTGAAGACTACCTGTTCATTGACGTTTAGAATTTTACAGTATTGTGCAAAGCAATAAATGTGGAATACTAGACATAATACCTAAGGAAACTGGTAGCTGTCAGCTTTTATAAACTTCAGCCCTTTTCAAGTCTCCAACGTTTTGCAAGGTAAACAAAGGATCCTTATCATTGATTCTAAATCATGACAATCGGCAAATTCTTGTACAAAAGATAAAACAGCTCTCGTTTTTGTACAAACCATAAAGCAGCTCTCATTCTTGTACACATCGTAAACCAGCCCGCATTCTAGTTTCCATAATTTCTTTCAGTACATTAATTCGCACCATTGATGAAGAACAACGATTAGCAGGAGTGTAATTACCACCTTCTGTCGATGCAAGGCTTGCTTGATATCTAGGTACTGGTGTGCAATTAGCTTGACTGATTTGGTAGGAGACTGTAAAGTTGAAGAAGTCCTTTTTTTCTTGTCACAGACATAGATTTCAAGTTATTTGGAAAAGATGCCAAACCCAGCTTTCAAGAGGAGTCGTTCAACCGCTCAGAGGTATGACTTTATGGACTAACTAGTAAGATAACGATGCAGAGAAACATGACTAGCAATCAAAAACATCTAACCAATATTTACACCCCAGTACAGACCTCTTTCAAAGTTTAGTGCATTGCCGAGGTACAAGCATGACTTACGTGGAGAAATCTGCAGAGCAGATCACAGGAGTTCTCTGCCGTAGTAGTATGTCAAGGCACTGTCACTGTTACCAGGTCCTTTATTTTTGTAGACAGCTGCACTCTACTACACGGGTTGGTTGTATGAGGGCTTTTAACAAACTTAACTTGCAAATTTAGTGTTCTTTAGCAAGGGCAATTGCGACAGAGCGTCTGGTGGCCTTACTTCTTGCTTTTAGGGAAACGTACGACCGTAGGCATAATGACTAATTCACTTTGTCATTTCACATAATAATTAAAATCACTACACATGTACCGTTATGGCTACATTACTAA
This sequence comes from Alatinidae sp. Z8VKAUB7J3, assembly GCA_010016025.2. Lineage (NCBI taxonomy): Eukaryota > Metazoa > Cnidaria > Cubozoa > Carybdeida > Alatinidae > Alatinidae sp. Z8VKAUB7J3. The sequence goes on along the minus strand of JAAAKM020006971.1, from coordinate 9,588,162 downwards.
TGTTTAGATTTCACTTAGAGCCTGGACTAGTTAAAGAATCACGGAAAATGGTTCGAAAGGGCATGACAGGTAAAATACGTCATCGAGTTATCAATACCATTGCTCATAAGGTCAAAAAGAGGGGCGGGGACTCAGCTGGATATTTAGCTCGACTACTTTGCCAAAACAACCAATAGTCGCACTCCTTTGGGTTACAGAGAAGCTGAGGTAGAGGTTTAGCAAACATAAACAACGACGGAGCCCTAGCTGAAGTGCTCCAAGTTAAATTCACTCTTTATCCTCGACAGTTGCAGAACAACAATACTTAAGCAACGCTAAATGTGTTTCACTCAGTGTAGCTGTGAATTTTACACTAACGTTTTCAACGGGTGTCCAGGAGCACCCTCAGGGGTTATTTGAGGTAAAGTGAACTACAGGGGACCTACAATTGTGGACAAAAATAATGTAAACATTTACTAAATCTCGATGAAAACGACCGAAATCATGTAAGACACTAAGACACTTAGTAAAGGAAAGGGGCTCCCATTTGTGGTATTACACGGTATCTGCCCCTTGCCTCCTATTACAGGGAGGTATGACATGCAAGTCACCGAAATGAAGATAAAATAGAAATTTAAAGTAATATCAGAAGTTTTATAAAATAAAAGATAATAAAAGAATTTTGTAAAAAAGATTTTGAAAATTATAATATCAAAAAGTAAGTGAAAATGATCATCTATATATATATGATATATACAATATATAGTACATATGTTTATATACTTCGGCCAGATGGTTCATTGGTCAAGGTTTTGGCTTACAAATTATGAGGCCATGGGTTCGAATTCCCGTAGGCTCTCTAAAGTTGGAAGTTATGGCGTCAATGCTCCACTCTTTGAGAATCATATATAATTATATATAATTATAATGTGCCTGCTGAGAATATATGTATATAAATATATTGCTCCACTCTTTGAGAATTATATACATATATATACATTTTAAAAATTTAATTATATAATTATCTATATATAAATCACATATTTTTACTCAGTTTTTCCTTACACCTTTGCCATCTTATTTAATTTCTGACAAGGAACATCATCGAGTTGGCAGGAAAGGTAGAGAAGATCGACATGCCTGAACTGTGGTTTCGGAAACGCAAGCGTATTTTCAAACTACTCAATCCTAGTGGTACCGGATTGGCAACAAACGAGGAACAGAAAGGTACTAACAAGCATTCCCGAGTTATTAATCAGATTAAACTTATTCTTGGTGGTACAAAACTTAAATATAGACGACGCAGGCGGGCACATTGTGGTTTGATATTTTCGATCGAAGCTTTTCGGTCGGCTCTTTTCAAAATCTTTCGCCAACAAACGTACAACAATGCAGAAGAAGTCTTATAAATTGTTTTCAACACATCCTTCCCAATTTCCAACTCTCAACACAACCCTCTTAATTCCATAAAAACCCCTTTCCTTCCTTAGTTCCATCGCCTTTTATTCCTGTTCCCAACACCATTTTGCAATTCGTTTTTCCATCCATGTTGTGCAGAGGTGGCACTGCGGACTACGTCTGCATAAAACCCAGTGAGGGTTACAGATAGCCTCAAATCTACTGACAGTCTTGACGGGGTTTTGATGCTCCATCAGTTTCTAGTGATGGCCTGTAAAAACGCTTGCTGTGTCTCAGGCTTAATTATAAGCCTTCCCGTGAAATTTTGTAGCATAGAGACGTATTGGAAAATAACAACTGTGAAAAGACGGATAGAAGAGATAAACTTCAGATCTGGTATACTCTGAACAGCCTCTACAATATTGAGAACACTTTTAGATGGCAAAAAGTGACGTCTTCCAGACGGTTATAATAAATTACTTAATGAAAGAAAGCCAATTAGAAACAAGGTTGTTTTTAAATCAGAGCTATAACGTGGCCTTGATTATAGGCAAGTAAATGGGTTACTTCAAAGGTTTATCTTTTATGCTTCAAGATGGAATTTTTCTCTGATGTTTGCTTGCTATGTTTGACCAGATTTTAACCATTTTTGTTGATTAATTTTCTTTTAGTTATGGCAGATCGATTTGAAAAGTATGCCAACATGACTCCTGAACAAGGAAAGGAGATGAGAAGCATGTTGGATTCCTTTTGGATGGATGTGATGAAGAATCCTGATGCTAAAATGACCTTTGAGCAGTTCTGCAAGATCAACTACGTACTCTTCACCAATCAAGATCTAAAGGATGACTATGAATTATTCGTTGCAGACTTAAACAACAACATATTCAAACTGATTGATACTAATCATGATGGGATCATTTCCCGTACTGAGTGGAGAGTATTTTTCAAGTGTATGGATGTCCCGGATGAAAGGATTGCTGATGAATCTTTTGATACAATTGATCTTAATAAAGATGGCATCATGAGTAATGAAGAATTTGTCAAGGGTGCGCGTGAATTCATTGTTTCGTTAGAGCATGGGCAATACGATATGTTTCTTGGCCCTCTGCCCGAACTCTGAAGTGACAGTTGACAGATTTCATATTTTAAGCGTAATACAAAATCAGAATGTTGTCACCCGTTTAATTATCGCTATCATTATACCTTGTAATTTTCCGTCTGACTTGAAACAAAAAGAAGTTACAAATCGCCTCTTCTGTCTGATTTTTTTAACTCTGACTCTTAACTTTTACTGCTGAGTTGATATGCAGGAAGAAAATGACAGTATGGAACAGGACACAACAGGACACAACACGACACAACAGGGCACAACAGGGCACAACAGGACACAACAGGACACAACAGGACACGACACAACACGACACAACACGACACAATACGACACAACACGACACAACACGACACAACACTACACAACATTCTGGTCATTCAAACTTTCAGAACATCTGAGACATGAAATTTGGTTAATTCTACAAAACTTTCAAAACATTTGACAGAGCAGAACAAATATCACAAAAAAACTAATAACAGCGTATGGTATAGTAGGGTGAAACACTTACATCTGGCAAAAATTTTGTGATTTGACAACCTTACCATATAAAATCAGTTAAAAGAGATCTTTTGCTAAAGGTTTCACAATATAAACCCTTATATCAAACTTCAAAGGCCTTCAAAGTATTTAATAGCTTGATATCAACGTATATATCTACGTTTTATAGCAGGTATAGAGGTTAAGATAGCCGTGGGCTTACTTATCGTTTCCCCCAGCCCCCACCCCAACCCTTCATGCTGGATTAAGTCTCAAACGCCCGTGCTAGGTAGGGTTAATGGCCAAGTTGAACTGCCTCTTAGGGATCACGGGAAAAGTATGTAATCAACGAGAATAGATACGAGCCTCCTCAAGTTGTTTTTGCCGGATCCTCTCACAGTCCATGTCTATGCCCCATACAACAGATTGGCCACACACAGCACTTAAGTAGCCGCACTCTAGATGGTAAAGGCAGTATACGGCAACATGGCACACCTTCAACGTTCCATACTAAGCCATGTTCACATGTGCACCGATCCATTTCTAGTATTGATCGGCCTTGCGTTTACACGGAACCTGGTGGATCCAAACTAATTTGGATGTTTTGAAAAGAACGCCTGAGAAGAAATGTTGCTAATCAAACGTGAATACTTGTAGGCTTTTCATCAGACAGGCATATAAACTGAACCATTTTCACCTTATTTCCTAGCGCAAAATTCTCAGGGGGAAGTGGGAAGACAAAATACCTGACACAGAAGTCCTTCGCCGAGCTGAACTGGTGTCCATCATCACCCTGCTACAGAAACAACAAGTGCGTCGGGCTGGTTACGATGTGCGTATGGATGATGGGCGCATCCGTAAGCAACTCTTCTATGGAGAACTTGCCACGGGCAAACGCTCTCATGGCGGCCTGCGCAAACGCTTCAAAGACACTCTGAAGACTTCCCTGAAATCCCTCGGTGGGAATCTTGACGACTGGGAAAAACGAGGTATGGTTCTGGATTCAACTGAAGGTGCGTTGCAGACTGGGAGAAACAGGCCTGTGACAGAAACGTATGGCGCTCCTCCATTGAAAAAGGTGCCTCAGCTGACAAGGAGAAGCATTCGGAGTCCGCTAACATAAAACTTTTCCTGCTTAAGAAAAGAACAGCATACAATACAGTCGATCAACATACGAGTCTCCCATCTGCAGCAAACTCTTCAGGGCCAAGAATGATCTCATTAGCCACCGAAGGACCTATATAAAACAATGCATGCGGTCACCATGAGGATGAGTTGGGGGTCTTTATCGAAAGCGATGGACGAAGAACAACAAGAACTAGTTTCCTTTTCTTTGAAACTCCTTTTGGTTTTCGATCTTCTAAGAAAATTTGAAGTTAGTACCTTCTTTCAAAACGACATGCTTTGTTCTACTTGGGAATCTTCCTTGTCGCTCCTTCTCTGATCGTCTGTTTTGCAGATAGTTTTATAGGCGGCATTTATTTTTGCAGATATTACTTATGCTATCCCATCTCAGTATGTATAGAATCGGTTTTTGTTGCTACTTTTCACGCCTGACAAATATATTCAAAGCACTTTCGTAAGTGGTTGGTCTGTTGTGATTCCGCATTTGTTAAATAATTGACAACTTTACTCTGGTATTGTAGCTCCTTTCTTAAAGAATTCTTCCTGTTTTGATGGCTCTGTAGATTGGCGGAACCTTTTTTTTCAAAATGCTTGAGAGATTTGGGCTTATGGGCTTCATCTTGACAATGATGTTAACAAGAAATTGGTCAGTATCGCAGTCAGTACTTTAGTACGATTTCGTACTCTCGAGTGACAAATAATGGAACCCCCCCCGCTTATAAATTTTTTGAAATTTATAAACACCCCGCTCCTTATCAGGTCCTCCCCGTTTATTAATTTCAAGGAATTTTCCCAGTACTCAAAATAAAAATGATGTCTGAAAACACTTGAATAACCTCCCATGCCACATTTGACCCTGAAACAGTTGCTAATTAGTCAATTAGTACGAATTTCGTCCTCATGTGTGTCATCCTTATTTAAAACTTTCACGAAATTGAGCCTAGATTTCAGACCCCCCGTTTATTTGGACCCCCAGTTTATTAACTTTAGACCGTAATGATGACACCCCCGTTTATTCGGCACTCCAGAGTAATTTGGATGCTGTTAAGGTTTTGCCACGTGATCTTATTTTGTGCAGCTTGCTCTGTACCTATTTGCTCTAGCCTGTCACCACGTATTACCACCACCTTAATTTTACTCATATCCTTCTCTACAGCTTTCTGACATATCTCTGGTGTTCTCTCAGCGCCCTTTTGGCTGATGTTTTATCTGGTAGTCTTGTCATGTTCCCATACCACTTCAATCTTCTTCTTTTCACTTCCTTACTCCATGGGGTCTGTTCGGTTATTTATGTTGCTAGTACAATGCGCAACGTGACGTCATATTGCCAGAACCCGTTCTTCTAGAAGTTTGTTATCCATGTACGGTCACTTCTCTTTAAAAAAGATTGGATCGAGCATCCTATTGTTTCCTGATGTAGACGAATAAGGTCCACACAGCCACACGAAGGCGCCATATTGGGACCAAAAGTTGCCGAAAACATAATGCAAACGCTTGTCTTTACAATGATCATTACATCTTTTTTAGGGATCAGTGATGTATGACACATTGCCAGGAACAAGCGCAACGTGATGTCAGATCGCCAGAACCCATTTCTTTAGAAGTTTGTTATCTATGTATGGTTTCGCCGAAACTGGCTGATCCTCCTGATGATGTCACGATAATATTGGGTTTGGATTCAGATATGAAGCTGCTGGCTACGAAGCACATTA
>JAAAKM020006971.1:9548177-9578122 GCA_010016025.2 Alatinidae sp. Z8VKAUB7J3 | reverse complement strand
AAAAAACGTGTAGTAGAGAAACAGAGATCTTATTCCTGGAATTGGCAGGTGGAAAACCGCTTTTTAGACAGGTGTTTCAAAACCATTTTAAGGTACAGTACCGAACCTTTCTAAAAGTTTTAACGGTGCTACGACACACCATCAAATGGCCTGATGAAAATCACCATAACCAACGTAGAGCGTCCAATAAGGTACCAGTCCTTTTTAGTTAAAAGCTCTGACTTTGTTTAAGCCAAACTCTACTTTGGAGAAAATGTATGTGCATAATTAGATCGTGCTGCCTCCTAACTTGCCATTCCTATAAGCTTAACAGTGATGAACTATTGCAAGTTAACAAATCATCAGTTTTGGAATAATAAAGGTTAACTAGTCAATCTGTCACGGCAAACTAGTGCGCAACGCCAGATCGGTTGAAAATCCCTGCCTTAGGACCATTCAAGTATCAGGCGGAGGAAAAGATTACTGGTCCCATTCCGACATTTTTTCTTTATAGTAACAGTTTGTTTTAAAATGTGTCCGATTTTAAGGATGTGCTTACTTTGGAGTGTTTATTTAGGAAATGCGCTTGCTACAAATGTTGAGAAGGTGTTTCAACTCCGTGGTTCCGTAAGTCTTTCCTACCGAAGTGCTGCCGAAGAGAGAATACGCTTTATCTAAAATATTGTCATAGTTATTTAAAAGGGATGCCCGTATTCAAAGGATTGTTGTTCGATCGAATAATTACTTTCGATTTGCTGATTACACCGTTTTCACTTACGTTCGAAGAGTTGATTACACCATTCTTACTTACATTCGAAGAGTTGATTACACCGTTTCTACTTACGTTCGAAGAGTTGATTACACCATTCTTACTGACGTTCAAAGAGTTGATTACACCGTTCCTACTTACATTCGATGAGTTGATTACACCGTTCTTACTTACATTCGATGAGTTGATTACACGGTTCTTACTTACGTTCGAAGAGGTGATTACAACGTTCTTACTTAGGTTCGATTAGTTGATTACACCGTTCTTACTTACAATCGATTAGTTGATTGCACCGTTCTTACTTACGTTCGATTAATTGATTACAGCGTTCTTACTTACGTTCGATTAGTTGATTGCACAGTTCTTACTTACGTTCGGTTAGTTGATTACACCGTTCTTACTTACGTTCGATTAGTTGATTTAATCTCTAAACCACAACCTCTTTCGGAGACACCGCACATTTCTTCGGATTGAAAGTCCGCGTCAAAACACCAACCTGTTGGCTTACACGACGGCAAACTGAAGCGTAATGAAGATCTATAGTAATCTACTATATGTATTTCGGCGTTCGAAATGAGCGAGAATTGTCTCGGTCCATGTTCTAGTTCTGTAACTTTCCTCTTCAAGACAGCTACTACTTGTCTTCCAACTACCACTTTTCACGCACATAATACCCTGGAGCACAATTTTATCCTCTCTGTGTATACATTGGCACAATGGTTAAAGTGACGTCACTAACAAACTTGTACCAGGTCACTACACCGAATGCAGCTTCGTGAAAAATATATCATTTTGTTTTTCCGCCATTTTAGGAACTTTAAGAAACGCTGTCGTTTTATCGTCAGCGATTTAATTCTCTAGCATAATGCTTGAAGCACTGCAGTTACTCGAACATCAACTTTATGAACTTCGCTGCAGCCCATGTTGGAGTTTACTTTATCCTATTGCACCTTAATGAGTAAGTGATCACCTCAATCTTCTTCTGTTTGTTACTTAGACGCCATTTTCCGAAATCAGAAATTAATGTCACGAAGATGATATGAGAAGTGCATTGGTTACGAACGGCTTTGTATGAACTCGGTATGACGTCTCACTAGTGGCTTACCGAGGAGTGGGACAGGTGCTACGGCCCTCCCTTAGCAATATTCACCTATAAAGAAACGTTAAAAACTATGAGGGTCCGTGGATAACTGCGATGTCAAGAGCGCTTGTTCCTGTAACCGCACCTCAAGATCGAATACATATGAGAATATCCCAATCAAATCTGATCCATAGGGAGGAGTAAGAGTAGATGATGGAGCTGCCCCACCCCCCACCCCCGGAAAATCCTGCGCACGCCGCTGTGCCTCACTGTACGACACAGAGCACACCCATGGTCTTTCTGTTTCTCTCCTATTCATGAAACACTACGAAGAGGTGGAGCCTTATCACCATGACTTTGATGGGCTAGTTACTGGAAGAACTGCACAGTTATAGAAACATTGTTCGCTGTGTACTAACAATCGACTTTTGGCCATCCTTTTAAAACCCTCGGAACAACTGAACTCATCACTGCAGCTGCCTTCTTGGAAACGGCTCGAAACAAGTATCATATTATATCAAACAGCTAAAACATAAAACCAGAAGATACTATGATAATAACTGATATTTCATTGATGTTTGTCCAGCCTCCCGAACTTGGTGTTCTTGTTTTAAACATCCAAGGAACGCATGGACGGTGAATAAAGCAGGCGACATCGAATTCAGAAGCTAGAGCTGTCCGAGATGAAAAGCAATCGCTATTTACCTAGGGGAAAACCGCGCGGGGTACATATTCTTCTACGGTGGCCCGCAATAACATAGGGTGTTTTTGAGCTAGTGATTCAATAATATTTATATACAATATTAGGGGCTCAAATTTATAATTGTTATTAGCAAAAGTGAAGAATGGACAGCCCCATCTGAGATTGGTATTATTTAAATTGGTCTCACAGTGAAAAACATCTGCACGCACCTTACATTTGCTATTTAAGGGAGAATCTTCTTTAACAGTTAAACAAAAGTGGAAAATTGGCAAAAACAAAGGCGATATTAGCTCAAGCAAACTGGGTAGTGCTTCTTTTCGTGTTGTAGCTAAAGGTCGGACTGCTGAGCATAGCATAACCAGTAGTTACCGATAGTACTGAAAGCAGGACAAAAACGCCCAATTACTAAAATGAGTAATGTAATGTTGGGTATTGTATTAGTCATCAAAAGTAATTATGGATACCAAATCTTGAATCATGGCCTTTAAATGCTGTTCACAATCAACAAGGAGGAGCTCCTTGTATAGCTAGTATCAACTTTTCAATTTCAAGGCGTCAAAACATTATCATGGGCAGTTAAAACCGGAGTGCAATTAGAGTTTTCCTGTGTTCCATTTTCTTTTAATTCTTTTCCTTTCTTCTTTTCTTTCCTTCCTCCTTTTTTCCTTCCTCCTTTTTGTCCTTCCTCGTTGTCTTTCCTTCCTTCTGTCTTCTGGACGAATGCGGTCATTCATTTGTTAATTCATTTACTCATTTAATCTTTTATTCAATAGTTCATCGATTCATTCACTCACTGATTCATTCAATAATTCATCGACTCATTCACTCGATAATTCATTCCCATATTCAAGTTTTCATTGATTCGTTCACTCATATCTTCATTTATTCATTCAACCCTTGGTTTATTCGTCGTTACGCTTCTGTGTGCTTTCATAACTCGACTAGGAATAGTTCATTCGATGTATCATGTTTCAATTATGGGGATTTTTGCGCAATGTTCCTCTAGTAGATCCAAAACAAAATGTGTATTTTACTGTCACAAGTACATTCTGTGGAAGAGGATGGTTTCAGTTATAATTTCACTCTAAGATGTCAATGGAAAAGAGTTTGTTCTCGGTGTAATGAAAACGTCATAACGTTCATGAATTTGCGATTGGCTGGAAATTCAAACTGGTGCATAAATCTGTGAGTCTAAAAAAGGTAATTTTGTAGGCGAGAAAAAGACGGAAAGCGATATAAAAGCTGATGAAATCAATAAACTCTACTGGTGACCTTTTTTACTGCAACCAGGGCTAATTTCCTTTAGGTACGAGTTTGTTCTATTCAATTATTCCAGGATGTTAAAATTCACCAAAAACGAGTTTCCATTATCTACAATGTTTGGATTAAGATCAAGAACGGCGATGAAGGAAAGGGGATAAGGACTGTAGTTTGTTTTACACTCATGGTTTATTCGTAAACAGACTTTCATATTGCACTCTTACATAGGTAAAATAGGTAGTTCACGGAAATTTAGATTAGCATGGTAAAAGGCTTTTGTTTATTATGGTAAAGGAATATACAAGCATGAAAAGAAAGAATTACTAACGTTGTGCGATATTACTGGAAATTAGGTCATGGAACAGAGTGCTAATGCCATTTACCTGGCACCAAGACCTCATCCCTTGCAAAACGTGTAATAAAACCACCACTACTACAAGCAAAGAAGTAACAATAGTAAAAACAACAACAACAAGATAGCAACATACGCACACTTGTCTTCGTAGCCCGGACGATATGCTGAGGATAAAATGTCAAAAGGGTATTTGTTGAGGGGGTACGGGTGTTAATTTTGTCAGTCTAGTGTGGTGGGGAAAATTTGATACTTTTGAGGGGGCATGTTTTAGTTCTGCCCTGCGAAGTAACTTGCTTAAGATTTTAAAGATTAGAATAACACTATAACAACCAACAACCCTTTAACTAAGCAATTAAATGTTTACAGCCCTTTCCTCAAATACTTGCCGCGCCCGAACGTCAGATAAATCTAAATTTTGTGCTCAGCGTATAGTGACGTTTGGTTTTACACAGAGAAGTGATCACACATCGAAGCCATTGATAAAAAGACAACTTTCACCATGAGACGGAAATAACTGTTAAGATATTTGAAAGAGAGGAACAGCGTTGTTATCGACTGTGTGATAAGAATTAGAATTCGGCTAATTCTTAGTGATAGGTTGTTGCAAAGTTCCAATAACTTGCGGAGAACTTCACCTGCCTTTTTACAGTGACTACGGTGGTTGAATAACTCGTTGGCTCATCCAAATGTCCATAGTGGCAAGGCCTCCAAGTAGTAAGCACTTTGTTGGACCTTAGTTGATGACATCCCTGGCCTTGAAAACCCATCACGTACCCTTCTGTGGTGATTGAGAAGCCACAATCACCCGCAGACTTCGTTCAATGAAACTTCAAACGCATTGATTACTTGAAACAAATCGTAGTGAGAACAGTAAAATAGGCGGTTGTTCTTAATTCATCTTGCTATGGATATAATAGCTTCTTGAAAATAACTTTCTGTATGAAAGTCAATTCCCAAATCGTTAATTTGATACGAGCTTATATCTCATAATTTGTGACTATCTTGCGTGTGATCGTGTGTCGATTGAAGGGCAGCTGGAAATTCTACTACTGCGTAATATTCGTAAATTTTATTACTAGCCCACACTTACGTGGCATGTTTGTGATTCTGGGAAAATACTGAAATCAAGCGAGACCTTAAGTGAAGGTTATTGAAATTTAGGTGATTGTGGAAGCGGTAAAATGCACGACGTTCAATCTTATTGTAGAAACATTCTGCGTCTCACGTCATGATTAATAATTAACGAAAGTGAATAATTGGATTTTCGATTTGTCTACCATCTACTTCGGAGGTTCATAACAAAAATGTAAATTAAAACAACTGACTACACCAGGGTGCAGATGCTCAGAGACTTGTCGCCTGTGCCTGGAGACATAAGAGCTTATAGCTTGATTTAGTTGTTGTCTTAGAGAACCCTAAAGGAAAAGCCATTCGGGTTAGGCTTTAAACTAATGAATTAATGCTAGTGTGCAAGACATACTACATAAGCTGCAGTCAATTCTGCTAGTAGAGGAAATTGAGAAGTTTGTACTTGATTGGAAGGTCGCATAGTACAAAAGCAGCAAGGCTAATCCTAAGAGAGCGTACAGGTTTTGCATAACTCCTCGCTAAGTAAGATCTTTTGGCACCAATAGAAGTACAGTGAACTAATTAGTAACGTTTTTAAAGACCTGCTAGATAAGAAACTTTGTTCACGCTTTGTTTTCAATTGGAGATGGAGTTCGAAGTGCTTGGAGCCTCCTGAGTAGACGTTGTGCACCTGAATTTGTTCGATTATTGTGCTGACGGAAATGGATGATGGCATTTCCTTGTCTTTGGATTTTGCATCTCTGGCAGCGATCGACTACAACGTACATCCAAATTTTTATTTTCTCACAGTACGCTCATTGGAATGTAGTCTAGTGTCAACCGTCTCTGACTCGCTTCACTCTTTCCCTAGCAGTGACGATAATAGTGGAATCTCTCCGTATTTAACTTGGCAGGGCTTGAATAAAAAGAAAACGAAGGAAAATCGACGCCAAGATATGCGTCGAAGCGGACATCGACAAAACGAGAATTTCAAAAGACTGCGACGGGTTGAGGATGATTCGAAGCTATCCATTAAACCGGTAAGAGTAAAACCCTTTTACGTATCCGTGAGCATCTTCAATTATATGAAATATTCTTTACAGTTACTATTGCTTCAATGATGTAGGACGCGAGGTAACCAGTACTGGCCTTTTTGTTGTCATAATTTTTCTTTGAAATCGAAGGACGGGCAGATCGTTAGGTTACTGTTGATTGCAATATCTCTTTCGCTAATGGATTAAGATATTGGTTGGCATTTGCAGTCTTTAGCTTTGTTTGACAATACTTTGAATCATTATACATGTATCACATATATGTATATGCATATATGCGTGATGTAGTACACGGGAGAAAGCAGAGAAGTTGAACGTCGTTTTAATGCAGGACTTTAGTGGGGTACGTAACCGGATTAAAACATTTAAAGATGCAGACTGCTTGTAGTTACTTCAGGGTTTGTAAAACTACATTATAGGGAAGGTTCTAATTGACCTTGACAACGTGAAATTTCCATAGAAGAGAGGTTTAACTTAGTCCCCAAAAAGCTGAAATGCCTTGTGTTCATTTCAAATTAAATGGAAAACTTAAATATCGTTTAAAGGCTGCTATGCCTGTGTAAAATTGTCTTGAAATGTGAGCTGTGTGCCGAAAGGGATATTTTTATCACGTTTGGGGGAGGGAAAGCTCGAGCGAAGGAAGAGAGCATGAAACATAAACTGCAAAAGTTGAATAGTGGGAATATGAATTGAAACAATGAAAAGTATGTAGATAGTCCGAATTTACAGATGTTGGTAGATAAGAAGGGTGATAACTCTTGCTTTGTACGAATCTTCTAGCACCTGTGAAAGTTACTGGTCTATATATAGACATTCCTCTATTTTATGCAATACTTTTTGAGAAATCAGGTTTCTTCTCCAGCGTTTTATTGTCTTTTGTTGCATATACCTGTAGGATAAATTCAATATACACGATCGAGGGGAGTATAGGTACAAAATTTCTGAATGGGATTACTACGATCATCAAGATGATCTAGGATTACACGAGATTATATGCTACTGAGATTATGATTAATTACTCCAGATTACCTGGAATTACCTTAAATTTCTTTAAGGTTTTCAGAGCACTTAAAGATTACTTTTAGATTATTTTTAATCACTCAAGATTACCTGGAATTACTTTAGATCGCTTAAAAGTTTACAGGGGTGCTTTTTTATTATAATATTATGCAATAACGACGATATTGTTAGTGATTAAAGCTTTTTCGTCTGGCACTTTTAGCCTACGCCCACTTATATTAAATGTCTTTCCAATGAGCTATCATACAGTATATTAAATCACGTGACTGTATCTTTGCAAGCTCATTGGCAATATGTTTAATGTACCTTAGCGTAGGTTCTTAGGAGTGCCAAGCGAAAAACTTCAATCACAAACTATATCGCTGTTAAGGAGTATTTAAGGGTGATGTTGTAATTTAATGAATATCAGAAGTTTGATGATACTTTCCACTTTCTGCACTCTTCTTCTCGATATAGATCATCTGTCTAAATTTGAGAGCGATATCTTGAGCAATCGTCGAGACACGCCCTTTCAAAGTTTGAATCATGCCTATCAAAACCTTGTTGTTTGAAACAACTTTATAAACAGAGCGAAATTTACAGTGTTACCTTAAGGCCTTTTGCAAATTCAAACAGCCACTTCTCGCCATTGGAATTATAACTGAGCGCAACATTTTCTTTACGGGCATTTAGTGGTGTGTTTAACAGTTTGATGAACTTATAACTAAGATTCCTTGAAAATTTTTTGTAACGTCATCACTTATTGCATGGTATCTTTGGGTTTTTGACCACAAGTGACAATTTTTCAGTGCAGTGGTCCACAACCTGGGATCCACATGCCCGCAAATGATACTATACGAGCCCATAACCCATTAAGTATCAGAGCGAATAGATTATAATTTCTGCTCATTCATGGCGTCATTTGAGGAAAAGTAACAAAAGCCACCTAATTGTCATTCTTATCCTGGAGATTACACATCGAACTCGTAGAAATGGACGTCATGCGCGCATGCGCTTTATGTATAATGTATAAATTTGCTCAGGGATCTGAAAGTAAAACTTTTTATACAGGAGGTCTGTAGGGATTAAAACATTACAGAAAGTTCCTCAGAACAAACAGTTTTGTAGGGAGAATTTTTCCGTTGAAGGTACCAGTGCTCTAAACGAAACGTATAGATTTCTGTATTTTAAGACAAATTGCAAGTATTGTATTTAGCTTTACGTCGCGTTTGGCTGCTGTTGTAGGCAGTGTCATTCATAAGGATATTTTCATCTGGTATTAGATACTGTTTAGTTTTAAATCAAAAAATATTTTAATCCAACGAAGTCCTGAATTGTTATACGATGTAATACTAAAGACTCCAAATATTTGTAGGGTTTGCAAGCTTCAACTGTTATTCAAAAGCTCGTTCTTCTTATTAAGTTTTTATTATCAAGGCATTGTTTACAACAGCGCAGTAAATTTGCAACTGCCGTTATCAGCTGTAACATGAGAATAAACTAGCCTCTGAAACGACTATTTGACCTGGGAATATGCATTTTTGCCCTAGACGGTAAGAACGTTTACCTAAAAGACTGTCACACAAGTTCCTTCCAACCTGCATTGGTGTTAACATGCTCAAGACGCCAGTCAGGTCTGGTGATATTTAGCTTTAAGGTCTATACTATCTGATTAAAGAAAGCCTTACCACGATGCAGTTTCAGGTAATCATTGCCCTATTTGACAAAAATTACTCTCATAAATTAATTGGAACCCTAATGCATTTGTTAAGAGACCGTGTTTGTGAAGTGATAAAAACCCTAAAATGATTGCCTCTAATCGCATTATTTTAAGGTTTGAAATTGATTTACCGCTAAGATTTCAGTAGCCGTGGCTTGCTAGGATCGGGCAATATTGTTAATATTATTATTCCTGAATTATCATATTCGCTTGAAGTGAAGCTAACTACTAGATCATGCTCTTTTATCGGCCAGTGTGCATCGGCCTTTGTTAATTTGGTAACGATCAGTTTAAAGAGAAGCTTACTTAGGTCCTAGATTATCTTTAGGATGACGGCTGAAGGAAGATTAGCTGCTTTTAACACAAATGGCTATTATCGACGCCTTGCCCAACCTCTTGTTGCACAGGTATTCTATTTGAAGGAGCTGGTAAAAGTACTGATCACATGCAAATTTACTCGTCCACACTGCACAGTATTTATAAGTTGTTTTTCGAAATTGCTTGGGACGAGTGGCTTTGACCTGCCAATATTTCACTGTAGCCTACATTTTCACCTATCTGAATCTGGGGAGACTTACAACAGCTCCTCGAGTGCATGTTCCTAACAATACAAATGGACAACCTATACCATAAAACTAATCACCAGAATATAACCCACTGGCCCTTTATCTTTCCTCTATCGCCTGTTGATTGCCGACTTTCTTCACCATTATAGTTCCTCCGTATTTTATTTGTTAAGTATAAGCCAAAACCGCACTTATTTCGTTTTCTTCACATTTCTCCAAAGTTCGTAGCAACTTCACCAATGCAACGTGATCTTGTGTATGTACTAACATGAATCGTTTTGCCTTTAAGATCCGTTTAGATTTGTAGTCAAAGTTATTACTGCATCCTTTGCAGCATGAATTGACTGCATGCACCAAGACCGCGATTCTTGTCAAAAGGTCACTCACTGATGCTTCTTCGTTGCATTAAGTTCCCGCTGTGTACCGCCTTTCATCGTTATAATAGAATCTATGTATTTAATTTCCCTTACAAAATCCAAAACTATTCTTTAAAACTCTGGTCAACTAAATACCAAGTGGTTGTCATGTAAAAGTTATCGAGTCAATGGTAGAAATGAAATAATCTCATTTCACCTTCACCTGTTTTTTTCACAAACTCCGCAGATACTGCGTGACCTCGACTCGGTAATCAATTGACCTTAGTTTTAAGGAATGGCGGTCATTATTATCAAAGTAATCTATTTCTTACATAGCATCGCCTAAGGTGACACTAAGAACAACCAAACTAATAATTCTCCTTTGGCACTCGCTAAATGTATTTTTTTGCTTATTTCGAGGTCAAAATGGCAAGGGTCAAATTGTTAACATATATTGTAACAAAGTTTTTCATTAACTACGAAACTTTGTAATTTATTACGTTAGTCGGAAATAGTGAACCGTGCACGGAAGAGATAAATATGCACCGAGAAAAACGAGCTTTTGAAGCTAGCAATGAAAGTAGAAAGCTCTTTAGGCAAAAATGAAGCCAGGACAAACTTTGAGAATGGGGACAATCTATTCCCTTTTGGCTAGGCCCTTTATAAGCCTTCTCGGGTGAAAACGCCTTAAATCAAACATACTTTATTTGCGTCATTCACGAAGGAAAGCAAAAGCAAAGGTTTAATGGACGTTAAGGGGGAGAGCAGGGAGGAACATGCATTTCATTGAAAAGATCCCAGTAACCACCCTGGCTCATGTTGAAGGACATTGTATACCCTGTTGAATTTTTTAAATATTAACAGTATAACCCAAATCAAATAGACAGACGCATCATCCTAACGCTTAGATGGATATCGATAAGATTACAAAAACAGATGCAGTTTTAATACTTATACGCTTCTGTACGAAATCGAGTACGATAGGACCGTAGTATGGTACCTCATCCCACAAGTGGAAGTAGCACAAACCATTTTTATAGTGGTTTGTGGTGCTTTAGAGTGCTTCCTGTGCGTATTCTTATTGCCGTAAACATAGTATTCATAGCAGTGATCTTCCGTTTACAGAGTGCCAATAAAGTGGGGCAGTACGACTTTCCAATTCTTAAAGATTTTTGCGTAAAAGGAGAGGAGCCTTGGTGTCGTGTCGACTGCTACGAGCGGCAGTTTCATGTCGGAACGTTCCTTCTTCACCAGCAAGTAATCACAGTCGATGGCTCGGCGTTTCTCGATTCCTCAGCAAGGTAAGGAAAGGAAGCCCATTGTGATACAATTTTCAAGTAAACGTGGGGAGTAAACGTGGCGTCGTGATATACTCGTTGTAATGATTCCACAATCATGTGCTCCGTGTCCATTTTGGATGCTTATCCAATTGTTGTGGGCCCGTGTATTTGATCGAGGCCGTTAATGTCACGCATTGCGGTCGTACTCTCGATACCTAGTGGGTTTGTTGGATTTGATGGTCCGGTAATCGTTTCCCTAACGACCTCAAATCTTGTCACTTTGCACTATCTTTTTGTGGCAACCCAGTTATTGATCTTTCTCTGTAATCCACGATCTATCGTATAATCAACCGGTTTGGTAAAAAAAAAGGTAGGAGTAGTCCCAGTGCGTAAACTTCAAGCAGTGGAATTTGGGGAAAATACTTTAGGTATCGCAGAATAAGTAGGTGCTGGTAAATGCGCAGGTGACCCTTTCAAACTGCCTGCCACATTCAAACCAGTGTGTGATAAATATTTAGTAACAATTGTGAGATAAATATTAAGTAACAACCTAGTCTTGTTACACTCAAGCATTCTATACAAAATATCAGGGGAACCTAGGTAGTTCTTCAGTCATAGGAGTTTGTTTACATTTAACGATAGAGGTCATGAATTCTTAATACTAAGATCTGATTAGTAGCAAATGAAGAACATGACTTTCTAAACAGATAGCATTAAGAATTCATGTTATAAGTCGTATTGGAAGATAGCTAGTGTCAAGACAGAAGAACACTAGTGAAGACTATTTCTTAAATAGGTATAACTTGTTGCGTTTGCAGTAAACTCTCACAACAACGTTTTCTTTTAACCAGGATTGGATTAGGAGCGATACCTTCCATCACACAAGACAACAAAGTAATCAAAGTCAAAAGTTGCATTGGAAAGGTAAGAATAATGTGTATACAGATTTTGTTTGTTTCGGGAGTTTTTTAAGAGTCAAGGTTGACGTCTCTTAACATTTATTTCTTAATCTTTTGCGCAATAGTACGAATTTGGCTGCAAATCATACCTCTCTACTACCGTGGTTTCTCGCATTATTAAATTATTGAAAGGGTGCAGTTTAGATGTCTTTGTAAGACCTTGAGCATGACTTGTAAATGACCTTGTTATTAATATAGGTCCCTGATGAATTAGTTTTTAGTTGAATTTGTTCTTATTCCTGCTCTTGTAAATTGAAATTTAGCTTCTTTTCGAAATTAGATTTTTAGAGAGATGGGGGACGAAAATTGTGAAAAATTACGACGCATTTGTGAAGAGGGGTTACATAACAGTTACGCCTGATATGAATGTTAACTATGTTCCATCACAGGTTTGGGTTTTTTTAAAAGAGATTTCAGAGTTTTCTCTTGTGCCTTATACGTTTCTGTTTTCTTTACGAAGGTTGAAAATCTGAAAACCTGACTCATCAAGTGGGTATTATTTTGAAACATGGGGAGGAAATATAAAACCTAAAAATTTTGGGTCTCTTAAATTTTAAATGACCCCGATGTGTTAACGGCCTGGGGAATATTTGTTTTGAGAGCTACTAATACGGAGTATTTTGATAATTGGGAAATGTTTGTCGCAGATGTATTGATAGGGGGAGGGAAGCAATTTGCCTTCAGTTAAATAACCAACAATCCTCCATTGAATAGCATAACTGATGATATGATGTGTGATTGCTTTTCGCTGTAGGGACTGAAGGTTCACCAAGATGACGATGGAAATTTGTGGGCCACTCGAATGGGTAAAAATGATGTCTTTCACACACTCCATGTATATGTTAGATTACTTCATTTCGTTAGAAGCAACCCCTGTAGCTGTCCTCTCATGCCGGGGGGGGAGGGGGAGCGCAAAGTAAATTGCAGAATTGTAGATGGTTGGGGTCACAATATTTAGAGATCATTTCAGAAAGAGGACACCTGCGTGCCCTCTAAGAAGCCATTAGCTGTGATCGACTTCTATGACTATATAATTATCTTGCTGGAAGTCATGAGAATGGTTAAAAAGAGTAAAGTAAATCTAAAATCAAATTTGTGCGGAGGGAGTGGCCCACCCATTCCCATCCGAACTACTGCCTGATGAGAAACAACATTCCTGCCTTCACTTTCATGAAGATTTGTTCTCACCGTTACAGTTCTTTTGCAAGTAGTATATGGCTTGTTATAGGAATGGCGAGGGGAACCAGTATCGTTAGAGTTGAAAGTCGACAGCTACTATAAGTATACTAAATAAAGAAATTAAATATTATCTTCATACATCCATACTTTCTTCTTTCTACTACCTTACACTAGTAAAATTCTCCACTTCATTGTGTGAACACGAATAACTGCTAAAGTTATCACAAGGCAGCATTTGTGGGAAACAAGTTTCCAAACCGTTTTCAAGTAAATCTATGCCGTCCCTTTGAAAGAAAACAACCCGAAACAATTTTGACAGTTTTCAGATCTCGAACGGCGTATAAAGCATAAATTTCTGCTTTTTATCATTTTATTTATGTCTAAAAGTTTATAAATGGTTAAATCTCTACAGACATCATATAACAAGCAACAACAACTCGATAGCAACTGCAACAAACAAGGGGCACTTCACTCCAAAAAATCACGTACACTTCTGAGAAAAATCATAAAAAAATCACAAAAAGTCACAAAAATCACAAAAAAAATCACGAACAATCACAAAAAATCACCAAAAAAAATAATTAAAAAATCAAAAAAAATCACAGAAATCACTGTCATAAATTGAAAATCAAAAAAATCTCGTACACTTTTGTG
The DNA here is from genome assembly GCA_010016025.2 of Alatinidae sp. Z8VKAUB7J3. Classification (NCBI taxonomy): domain Eukaryota; kingdom Metazoa; phylum Cnidaria; class Cubozoa; order Carybdeida; family Alatinidae; species Alatinidae sp. Z8VKAUB7J3. The sequence continues at coordinate 9,564,142 of JAAAKM020006971.1, read as the reverse complement.
GAAGTGAAATGCCCCTCGGCAACAAATGTACAACTTACTACCAATTACTTCCTTTCTGACAAAAACCTAAAGGAATTACCGGAAACCCTATGCTTGGATCATTATTTAAATTACTTCAAAAGTCCATTATTTATCGCAAAATCACCTCACTTCTTAAAATGCACAGGGATTTCTAAACCATTCATCGCGATCTACGATATACACAGATAAGCTTTAGTAGTGTTCAGTAGAAAGCAGCTGGCTCCGATTTGCAAAAGAAGCCGTTTTAAGATTATATTTCATTGGTCGGAGCAAATTGAAAGCCAAAGACTCCCACGGAATGTTTGATTTTAGCAATAGAAATGATGATTTTCCACCTGTCATATTTCCACAAAGACCCCCAATGCGTATGTAGTAACCAGTTAAAGAGATTGGACACAAGATGGTAAAAAATGGAGCCCTGTTCGAGAGAAAACACTTTTCACGTTTTGCACCGTGTTGATATCCCGGAGAACATCTCGGGAATATATGTCCAGCTGTATATTTGCGAGACGACGGTAAGTGCATAAAAGCATCGAGAAATATAGGAGATAAAGTCTGAAATGCTTTGGTCGCGTGAAGAAGAGCGTTACATTGGTAGAAAGATGCTTGAAATGTCCTTACAAAGACAGCAAACGAAGGAAAGACCCACACAAAGGTAGCTATAATGTGTAAAACCCGACCTGGAGGCCATAGGAGCACCTGATACAGATGTCTTTGATAGAGCCAACTGAAAAAGATGACCGGCTACTGTAGCGATATAACTCGAACGTGGAAACCTCTAGAATAAAATGAGGAACAAGAATAACAAGAGGAAGTAGAACAAGAAGTGTGCTGCCATCAGTTAAAACCAACTGATGGTGCAACCAGAGCACTTGTGATCAATCGATTTCGGGATAAATTATCTACAGATAAATCTTTGAAATAGTGTTTGTTTAATCACTTGGTTGAAATTTAAATTCTCCAGATGCTTAACAAATCTTCCTCCTCGGTGGTTACTGTAAAAGCATAAAATTTATATCTAGTCTAATTGCTGTAAAGTTGCAAAGCGTTCTATTCTTTTATTTCTCTTGCAGAACAAGCAAAGCATCATGTTATAATCCATAGTCTCACCGGCTTTTGCATGAAATAGGGAGCAATAACGGTGTATTATTCGGTCACCATATTCAAATTTTGCTGAAAATCATTTACAGGGGAAATTATCAATATATATGATAATATATTTTATTGCTCGTCCTTTTACAGCTTAGCTTAGATAATTCATCATATCAGATATCTATCTTCCAGCCTTAAATGCTCACTGATATTGGATTACAAAGGAATTATAAGCATTGAGCAAAGTCTTTCATTGGATATGATTACTTTCGAGAGTAGCATATGAGACTTTATTGACACCCTGTTAAGTTTTAACTATTCCTTTCCCTTCTGAATTATTGCACTTACTCTCTCACTTTCTTTTCTTCTTCTGTTTCATTAATCTCTTTCTCTCTTACCTTCCTACATCATTGAGTCAGTCACTTCTTTATCGTTTCTTTCCTTTTCTCTCTTTTTGAACATCATATTCTTCCTATGTCATTTCTAATTTTTCCTCCTTTCTTCCCCTTACATTTAATTCCTTTTTCCTTTCTCTTACTCGTTCCTTCGAAGACTTATTGAACTGCGCTTCTTTCTTTTGCACTGAATACTAACACTAGAACTGATATCTAAAGCTTCTTGATGATTTTTAAATGTAACCAATTTGTATAGCCATTAATTATTTGCCATTTGTCTTCCCATGTTTTGTCTATTTTCGAGCTCCGATGTAACTACCTTGGGTATCTGATGTCACGAAGATCTTCATCACATTCCTTGCACAATGAGCCTCCTCTGGGGTCTGATCCATGCCGATAGTACATGCATACCTCGGCCATTATAAGATACTCCTGGTAATGTGGTCTGTTCTGGAACAAGTCAGGGTATTAGTGACGTAGTGTAAGTCACGCCCATGTTAGGATAAAATTCGTATCACATTTGAGCTGAGGGTCCCTGAGTAGAGAAAGACTATAGACTACTTACATAGTTGCCTTAGGTTAAAATAGACGAAGCGGTGTTATAAAAGGGTTGACGTCAACCGTCATTAGTCTTGCCATTGATAGGATGGCGCAAGGAATTTCATAAAGTGGAATTGCAGAGTGTTGTTTTGATTGTTTCCTCTTTTTGAGAGTACTCGAGGGCGTGTAGGATTTAGTAGACTCCAAGAATGGTAGTACGCGGCCCTGAGGGCTATAAGGAGGCACGTCACCGAGAGTAGGCGAGGTAGGGTGCCGCCTGCCCTGTGAGCTCTTGTTTCAGTATTCCGCCTACCCTGGCGAACATGTCACAGAAAAAAACTATATGCATCTCACATCTCTACCATGTTTAGTGTGCGATCTTTTTTTTAGTCAGTGGGTACTGTTTTCTCATGAGCTTCTCACAAAAACGGTGTTTTACGTTTTTCGTCGTATTCCTTTCCCGTAGTTTGGAAACAATGAATATATACTCTGCCTACCCTGATATTATTTTTGAACTTTCGATCACCTACCCTCTGTTGAAGCGCCAAGGATGTGACTGGCTATAAGAGTATGATTTTAGGAACCAGATAATAAAACGATTTATTCCACTCTATGAAACTTCACAAGACCCAAGCAGAGCCCAAAATTTTTTCCAATTAATGAGCCACAAAGAAAACGCAATCTAACGGTAAACATCAATACCCAGCAAAACTGTCCCAATAGTCACAGGCCGCAAAATAGAAATTGTAAATCCTGAGCTTTCACTGGTTCTCACAATCATTTTTCACCGATGCCTCTTGGATGATCGGAAATCTGTCTAACCCTACTTCCTCTAGTGTTTGTTCACATTTCATTGACTGTACCACACACTTCTCCACTTTAAACCCTATTTCACTTACAATAGCATCTACTGAATTTAGTCACCTACTCAAAGAAAGCATTGTATTGTCAAACTTAAGGTTCTGTTTGAATTTATTATCTTTTTAAATCAATACTTCTCTGCTTTGAAAAAACACTAGGGAAATACAGAATATGTCACTAACGGTATAAAGGAGTTTACCTTTCTCCAATTATCCCAGGATGGTCATTTGGAGAAAAGATTTTACAAATTCTCTCGTTGCAAAACACGCAATTACCGTTTGCGAGAATAGATTTTATTCAAAACTGATATTTCAAATCCTCTCTTATCAATAATAAATCTTTCTCTATTTAACACTGTATATCAGCCTCATGCCTCCTCTTACCACTTATCATTCTCATTAAGGAGAAATTAGTTCTCTTCTATTGTTTGCAAAATAACATTTGGTATTGTTTTGCTCTTTCCTAATTGGTTTGTTCCATCAATTTTATCCTAAGCTTTGAAAATAATGCAAGAAACATTGAAATCTCATGATAAAATAATTACGTTGTTTTCGTAAAACATCATGTAACTCCTGATAATGCTTTGCAGGACCTTGTTATTCATTGTCTGGAAACAATATTATTGTGACACGTCATTACAATCCTCTCCTAAATGAGAAGTACAAAATTGTATCTTGTTGATGGTTGTTACTTTCAACTTGGTTTATCTGTCTGTCTGTTTGCTTGCCCATCTGCCTTCCTGAATGTATTTGATCCAACTACAGTTCGAAGCTTATTAATAATTTTCCTGAAGCAGAAGAGGGTGTAGATTCGGAAAAGTATGATATGAGAAATTCTACTTCAGATTTTACTGTTTGACTGAACAGATCCTTTGTAGTAATCTATGAATCGGTTACCATATTAGGAAGCTAAGCCCTACCAAGTTATGAACTCTACGTGTTTTGGCCAGGCATTCTAATGTAAACACAACAATAGATGATGCAAGCGATAGATTAGCTAAGTTCGAAAACATAGTCTTATATTGAACATCTAAACGCAGCATAATGGTCGCAAAAGTAGCATGATGATGCAGACCAAGCAATTTTTCATCTCACAAAGGATACATACTGTTCGTGAGTCTGAGCTAGCCTTTTTTGGCTACGGTAGGATCCTAGAGCGGACCCAGAAGGTAATCTTCGGGTGAAAGTCAATTAATGTTAGCATTAAAAGTCCTCAGTGGATATAAAACCGCAGTCTATTTTGCCAATCTTTTTCAATGTCTCAAAACTTCAATAACTTTACCCAAAAGATTTCTTAGTCTATGATAACGGGAGTGACATCTACTAAAAACTGCAATATCAGTCAGTGAGGCGAAACACTGAGAATGATTATTTATGTCTTTGAAGATGCTGCATTTCGCAAACTGTGATGATGTTACATGCTTAGTAACAGACTACCTTAGCTTCCTTTACAAGAAATTTAAAAGGTATGCTACTTTATTCAAAGCCCCGAAATTTGTATACTCAGAAAATTGGCAAACGTGGTCATCTAAAGAAAGAAGTAGATTGCTATAGGATCCGGAACACACAAAAAAAAATTCCAAAAATTTCCATCTGAAAAGTATTATTTTGAATAAAGTTTCTGGCATTAAACGACCAAAAAAAAAGATTTTATCAATATTATGTAACATCTACCTTAAGAATGTAGGCAATAATTATTTTTGTTTTGTTATGTAGTTGGTCAGACAAACCTCAAATTTACGATATGTAATTTGGAAAACGGCACCTCAGCAGTTGTTCACACAAAAAACTCTCAAATCTTTCCAAAGAACAGCAATAATCTAATAGTTTATCAATCAGTGAAATAAGTCGTAATAACGAAAATTCTCTCAGTGGAGTTTTTAATCGCTAGTCCTCAGTGCATATCCCTAAATCTGCGCATGATCCTGTTCCCTTTTATTGGAATGGTTCATCTCTTCTCCGTGAGTATTTTAAAGCCGATATTTTGTATACACGTCACCTAATAATCTTTCTATTGGCGTATGGAAAATGCTGGACACGATTTTTAAGAGATGACGGCCTCTTCCTCCTAGTTTGACGTACCTGTGAAACATCTCTCCCGACAGATACATTATATTTCGGGCGAAGCCTACTCAAGACACAAAGACTTTTCTAATGTTCTGATGTTGTTGAATGACAAACTTTACAAGGTTTACAAAAAACTTGCTTGATTCAAGCACGCGATGACTTCGTCATCAAGGTATGAAACTTTTTGTTCATAAAGCATAAAGGCAACTGTCCATGCATTTATTGAAACTCTGTTCTTTATTGACCTCCGTACATTGTGACGTTAGAATATGGCCTTTTCAACACGACAACTTAGCTATGAAAAGATTGTGTAGTTTGTAGTATCTCCAACAGGTAATCACTCACTCTTCAGACAGCTTATAGTGTTACGATCCTAGTCAACACTAATGATTTAAAAATTGGGTGATAAACAGGGTGGGGTGGTCGGGGTGGGGTTCGAACACTGTTGTCAAAATCTACGAGATTTTCATCAAATCAATAGGGTTTCTTAGATATTTCTGTTAAAACAATGAATTAATGGCGAAAATGCACGAGTTTTCTTTGAAGTTATATCCAACTCGTAAGGTATTCTACATATTAAGCCCCGCTTCCCTTGCTCGTGTACTCTTTCAAAAGCCTTGTCACCCTTTGGTATTAAAGATTACTCTAGCAGAATATCTTGTTTACTATTCTGGGACGGAGCGACCAACTTAAACGTATATAGAGGCGATGAGCTTAGAAAATGCAAATGTTTTCTTTCTTGTATTCCATTCGAGCTTCAGAGAGCCTGTCGAATCTTTTGTGAATTAGGACTTGCAATGGGTCTCCCTCTTGCTCTCTCCTTTCTTGTTTCAAGATATCCTTTCTTCTCTTTGCCACAGAAAATATTGCTCCCCAGAAAGTGTGAGGCGTAAGCCCCAGAGCCACCCTCCCCCTCTGGCACCACCACTGATGTTACCTATTGCAAATGCCGTTATTATAACAAAACTAGTCAATGGGGGTAATCACTGCATTGAGGAAGAGTAAATCGAAAACGAGACAGGTTTCAGAAAAGCTTGTTTCAGTTCTTCACTTGTCTCAGAAATTTGACGCAATTTCTGTAGTAATCCAGTGTTTCTTCTTATAGTTTAAATTTCTTCATGTTGACATTCACATTATGTTGGTAATCGTTTGGTAGCAAGCAGAAGTGATATAGGATATCGCTGGTTGGATTAAACATCATTTAATGCTTGCCCGTGGTAAGAGAATCTCATTCTACCAAGACTTTTGAGAAATTTTGAACAATAAAATACTATGGAGTTTCAATTATGGTTCAAATACCTCAGTTATAACAGTGGTTTCTCATACACACACTTTGTTGGGTAACCAGTTACCCACATCAAATGTGTAATTATCACCTCGCGTCTTACGGGGTAATTGGTCGCCATGGTAATGCAGGTACCATTTGTATTCTTCCATTTGTCACCAAGAACAAAAGAAGGTCAAACAGACGCTCATCAATAACAAAACCCACCTTGGCACAACCCACATTGGACAGAAGCTGCCGTAGCAGAAACAGTTTCATCAGCCATCAACACATTGCATTTTCAACTAGCAACCATGGAGGAGGTCTTCAAGTCTTTCTGCAGCTTTGGAGCAAAAGATAGCGAAGCTTTAATGGATAATGCCAAGTGTGCAAAACTCTTCCGTGACCTGAAATTGTTGGATAAGAAATTAACAGCAACAGACATAGATATTATGTTTAACAGACCCGAGGTGAAACCGTAAGTTTAGAGGATTTATCAGATTGACTTTACTGTTCATAAACTTACTTTGATTTAATTCCAATTCACACTTATTGGTGTACTTTTTAACTTTCAGGTTTTTATGTTTCGTACGATTGCAAATGGGGCGTGACATTGACAAACCTTGCAGTCACCAAATGTTCATCATGACGATGAGGATACGATTTGTGAATTTTCACTGCCAACCTGCAATAATTGACGTAGTTTTTAAAAGGTATTAAAGATAGGGCAGAAAGTAAGACCAACTTACCTTTCTGGCTTTTATCATTGACGATGGTGACTTGAGCTGGTATGGACACCGCTAGTTATCGACATATGAATTATTAACAGTAAACAGGTTGAAAACCAAGACAGACATTTTTTGGGTGTTGACCAGAAAATACCAAGAACAATCAGGATTTCATTGATTCTGTTAAGTATTCTTGGGCCGCCTCAGCGAAGCAACAGCGTGAAAATTCGTTTACGATTCATGATTCGCACCCTCCGAGAGGCTCCATGATTTTTTACACAGTTCTTGCTACTTTTTACACAAAATTTTGTAAACAACGAAGCAAGAATTCTCGAACTCCTAAAACAACTGGACATATTCTGGCAAGTAAGATCCATTGGTCTGAGTATTTATATTTTGGGTTGCAATTATCTTGAGGCTCGTTTACCGATCTTGGAGTTATGCTAGACCCGATAAAACTTTTGCCCCTTAATCATTACTGTGACAAGTTTCACTGGAGTAACACTCATTTAAGACGCCTGACCTTTTCTTTCAATACTCACTAGGGTGTTATACGAGAGAAGACCCTGCTACTTTTTGGTGGGATTTAGGGGCATTAGACTGCAGCCACACAATCCTTTTCAATTATCAACATTTCAACAAGGCAACGAATTTGGCTTAGATAATATCAATTTGCATATCTAAAACTTATGTCATAAGCTTGTTGAAGTAATAAACTGACATGTTTTTAAAGTCGTGCGACCACACTAGCAAATACTTAGGTTGCTTGGCAGCTACACAGATGCGTTGGCGGTCAATATTTGCCTTCAGTTGAATGTCATTGTCACATGAATCAATAAGACGCTTACGAGTTTGAAGGGAAACAGCAATGGAAGGCAAGGAGTACATTTCAATATTTTGGACTTTGAGTTATCTGAATCTTCGATGATTATAGTATGATTGGATTTTTGTTGCAGGATAATATACACAGACTGCTTCTATTGTATTGCTGACGTCACTGTGTCATTGGTAATGATACCACATTATTTAAATTAATCTTATCTCCTTGGCAATCATCTTTGTTTTACTTACATACATATAGAGGAGCCAGACATAGGTAATGACCTGACATAATATGTGTGCACAATTAGATATTTTACCTGCAAAGGATCATGCTGTAGGTTAAGCAGGATAAACATGCCTTTGTAGACTAGGCTATAGAAGTTCAAATTGAGGACAAGGCAAAATGCCAATTAAAAGTGTTTGGTGTAGCGTTAAATGATTAAAAGTGCCTGGCATTCAAGGTCAGATCTGAATAAAGGAGAAAATTACATTTCAAGCAGAAATGTTAGAGTATACAACATATCTGCTAGGTTGGAACCCTTGTAATTCAATGTGCATTATATAAGTTATTGTTCTGGGAAAAATATCTTTCAGAGATCCAACTTCAAAGAAAGCTTGCATCAGATCCAACCACATGTGTGGTAGGCCTATTCAGTAAACTGAGTCTGTCATATAGTACAGAGTTAAGAAAACATCACCCTAATTGCAATATCTCAAACGGGGACTCCTGATAAGCACTAAATATAGTCCTATTCACAGAATATGTAACACCGGAAAGTCATCATATGGGCCAAGTAATGCATGTATAATGGACTTTGGTAGTTGGAGGATTCACTAAAATGGGCTATACTATGGGCTGTGGTGCAGTAGCCTTCTAGACAATTTCAACATTCTCCACTATCATGTAGGTCTTGCAGGATCTTCTCGTAATACATTCCCTTGCCACCGTACTTACATAATTTTATGCTTGGCAAGGAAGGAGAATTACTCCACCACAACTCCAATTTACATTATATAGACAGTTAAATTTCTGTGTGGCATTGGATATGTGAATGTGCTAGTGAAAATAGAGGGTTTTTAACGCTTGTTTACTAAGATAATTGTCGACTCTTAGCTATATAAAGCTATACAAAAAGGGTCAAATGGGAATAATTGACTAAACAAAGGGGGGAATACAATAAAGGTGCGAGGTAGTTAGGTTGATGGTGACAAGCAAGGGCATTAAAACAATAGAAGAGAAAAAGCCGACTATTTCGAATTTAAAAAGGGACTAGTTTATAAATAAGGAGACTCTCGTGACAAGGAAGTTTCAAAGGAGAAGAACATTGGGACAAGACGTCAACTTTACTCGACAATTTCTGAACGATAGCAGCTTATTTAGAAGGATCATACGAGCTACTGCATGTCAAATATGAAAATATATGAAAAAATTTTGGTGATTCATAAAATTTCAATAAAAGCGGGACTATAAGGGGGACGGATTCTGCACCCGTCGGGTATACAGTCCCATAAATACGTCGGGTAAGGTAGGGTTAAACATTGTTAGACACACTAAATTATTACAATGGGGATTACTTCGTAGTTTAATTGAGGTATGCTTGTGCACAGCAGGCTGGGAAACAGTTACAAGGTGCATGGCGTTATAGTGTTTTACCGGATTTACCATCGGTTATCGACTCATTGCGCGAACGTTAGGCAACTCCTGCTCTAACTGATGTTGCTTTTAAGATAGGAAAATAAGCATTGGAATACTGAGTTGAGGGCCGAGGGAACAAAGGAAGGCAGAGTGGGACATGGTCCCCCTCAAAGATTCGCCAAATCTTGATTTTTCCGTTACTACAATTCAGTTTTATTAAAATCATATTAATTGATTGCGTCATGCAGCAAGATATGCATATCAACAAGAAACAACCCTTTCTACACAATGATTAAAGGAACCTTGGTGGAATGTGAAAAAATAAATTTGAACCCACCCTACTTGGCCCCCTCTCCCCCCTCAATCCGACTTTTAGAAAAATCTTAAGTAGCTGAATTGGTTTGAAGCTCTGAACAGATTTTCGTCGTAGTGTCAGGTAGGACTTAATGCGATTTGGAGATCTAATTGCAAGAACACGTACACAACCTATGCACCAATATGAAGCTGAATACATTTTCTAGCCAGTGATTGGATGACCTTATAAAAACGTTGAAGCGATAATTTATGCTAATTAGGCAAAATGTCCTTTTTTTCAATTGTGCGGAGATGATTGTTTCAAAAATTTGAGTTTAGGTCCAAAAATTACCTGTAAATCTTAAAGGAGAGAAACAAAATTTACACGGAAACAGCTAGCTAATGCACTATTTCCCGCCATGCATTAGTCACAGCAAGCGTCTGCAGTGAAGTAAGAAAGCTTCGAGTAAATAATGTATTAGAAAGGAGAGGATTGAATAATGATACATTAAACACACATTTATAACAATTAGTTAACCCTACTCTTACAATCTCTCTTCTTTAAAAGAATTGTAGAACAATATTTGTTGAACTATTAGAGGAGTAAGAAATGCGTTATGTAAATTGCAGATCATTTCTATGCAACGCCCATTGCAGGCTTTATTTTTACTATCCAATCCAAAAGAAGTTTCCACTATTTTACTAAAATTATTTTACATGCAACGAAATCATATTCTTAGTTTCCACAATTGCAGTGATGACACATTTTTAAATAAAAAAAGAGACTCAAACATAGTGTTTTATTTTGTTGACTGCTACTCATAAATATCCGATTATGCTTAAAGAAAAACAGTTCAGAAAAAGGTTAGTAGCCTCGTATTCAAGTTTACACTAGAATTGAGGCTACGAATGTAAACTGTATTAGGAGCCAAAGGGCCTATAATAATTTACGCGGGTTTTAGAAAACTAAACTAATAATGTAGATGTCACTAAGAATTTACTGTTTCCATGTCGTTAGTAGATTTGCTGTTAATAAGTGACGAAACTGCCTCAACGATAGGGACGCAGAATTATTCTTGAAAGGGGAAGCACTATTTCTAATGTCTTAGCATCCAACTAGCTGATAGCTGTATGAAATAGGGGGACGGAATACACTAAAATATTTTCTCAAAGGGGCGTTTTCATACACACCTCTTTCGCACCTACATTTTTTCCCTTGCCATGAAGAGTCAACTTTGACAATAATCATAACAATGTACATAGACTTCAATGGGTAATGCAAATGTGCTTCATTTTACTGTATTACATTTTCCCATATTTTTCATACCATATAATGTTTTGTTTATTTACTGAAAAAAAATAACAGCGAAGTAGTTAAAATAGCTGCATGAGGCCGGCAAAAATTCAACACTTCTTTCACAAACATAGACTCGCAGACATACACGTACACAACCACAAACAATGCTTGCTCACCTGCGCAATACACGTTAAAAACGCTGTGAATATAATTGATGCAGTTGAATTAATAACATTGAAAACAAGGATAACGATGCAGTGGGGAATAATACCAAGACGAAGGCAATCGGCTTATTTGGAACACAGAAATGTAGTTTGAAATTCTGTTTTCAGAAAACAAATTGTTGAGGAGCCGATACGCATGCGTCATCTAAGAAATTCGAAATGTCGGTGTAATAGAGTACTAAAGTTATGACGTCACAAAAAGCTTTTTTCGAGGAATCACTATATCAGAGAGTAAACCCTGCCACCAAATGCCCGTATACAAAATATCGCGTTCAAATCTCATATCAGCTGCCAGAAAAGGCTGTTTGAATTTGGAATAGGCCTTAGGGAAACACTGTTAATTTTGCTCAGTTCATAAAATTATGAACTGGGTTCATTTAACAAGGTTTTGATAGGCATGATTTAAAGTTTGAAAGGGCACATCTCATCTATTACTAAAGGTACCGGTTCTCGAATTTGGACAGGTTGTCTATCTCAACAAGGAGAAAGCAATGAGTCGAAAAAATTATCAAATTTCTGATATTCATGAAATCGTGACGTCACAATTTAGTACTCTATATTAAAATTAGGCCTTAATCTAGACTCATAAAATATAGAGATATGACAATGCTTTGGTCTCCTTGATTCCGTTATCGCCATGGTAATAAGCACAATTTCCACCTGAAAAAGTGCAATGAAGAATGCCTGGCACCCCTTTACAAGATAGACCTATTCCGATGAAAGAGTCAGTCAATAGGCAGTCCATTGCCTCGTTTGCTTGAATACCAAACCTTTGTTGATATGTATCTGTTTCAATGTTTACTCCCTCTTTGTTGCAATGTACCTGAAGTGATGAGTCACTGATCAAAGATTTCCAGGCAGCTCTTCCCAAATTAGTTTGAATGTATTGATTCCCTTGGAACATATGTTGGAGCGATTTCCCTTTAAGAGGTATTTCTATTCCTCGAATATCTGAACCAACCTTCATTTCCAAGCAAATCTTTTCAAATGGGAGTGACCCAAAAGCTTGGTACTTTCCTTCCTCCTTGGACGATATATTCGCAAGACCCTTTTCTTCATTATATGTATTTGTGTCGATCCAATACAAAGAGTTATAATTAAAAGTATCCTGAATGAAAAGAAAAGTAGTAGTAATAAAACCAATTTAATTCCATTTAATTAATTTAGTACCAATAAATAATTAGCTACTTACGTTACTAAAATATTGGAAAACTTGGAATGTATCCTGAAGAAAACGAAAAGTATGACAAGTTAATTGCCAAATGCTTATTAAAGATACAGTAGATTGGCAGCAAGTTTAATTAATAATTAATATTTAATACTTTTAATAATAGCCAATAAATAATTAGCTACTTAAAGAATTACAATATTGAAGGTTTGCTAAAGAGTAGTGCACGTGCAGGCTACATAGTATTTTATATAAGCATAACGTTTAGAATAGGCTTAGATTCCTGAAAAAAATAAACATACCCTTAGCACATTGCCCAGCCTAGTTTTCTGAGCGGCAACATTCCGTTGATTGTGCCAAAATGGCGGACAGATGATTTATATTCATATGCAATGATTGCATTGTGGAGAGTGGGGAGTGTGGACGAGTTTAGAGAGTGTGGGGAGAGAGGTTGAGAGTGGGGAGTGGGGAGTGGGGAGAGTCCTACATATAGTTCAAAATTTCGAGAATTCGAAAGTTCGAAAGCTTATACCGACCATACCTACCAAATCTACCATGGCTACCATAGCTACCATAGCTACCATAGAAGCCTTACAATATTGTTGAACAGTATCGGAAATGAATTTTATGGATTTGAATTTGACCCAAAATAAGCATATGATAACTATATTTTGAGCCTGACATGGAGCCTTGTTTAAGCATACCTGAGCCTGTCTCGGAAACATCATATGTTTTTTTTAAAAAAACCAACATGTATCTGGTCTGAAGGCAGCTATTTCTTCGTGAGTAGTTTTGGTCTGCATGCAGGGTAGCTAAGGGGCTTTCGGCTTGGGACCATAGCCTTCTTTAAGTTGCTAACCACTCTCGAGGCGGCCGCACCATGTCATTAGGGGACTGGGTTGGCGTGGTTGAAGTAGATGGTTGTACCGCTAGCAGCTGGTATCTACCTCTATACTTGTTCAGGCTTGTTTCATGCAAATTGATCTGAGTAGCTTTTCTGACCCTTGCTGAAGCCAATTTCTGTCTTTTTCTAGGGTCTTTTTTCAGTTTATAGAGTAGCTGATCTGGGTAACATAACTTACAACTGGGGAGTCAAAACTTTTGGGCCTACGACGCTCTGTAAGTCTAGCACATAGACGTCACTCCGATTCACCTATATAAGCTGCCTCACACTCACAACAACTAATGTAATAAACAGCTAGGTGCTCTGGGTGCTTGTAGATTGATCCATCAAATCTTCCGCTCACTATGAAAACCTCACTACAGGCTGGTACTCGCGAGTGCCAAATAATCGTACCCCCCGCTTATTAATTTTTTGAAATTTGTATACCTCCCCGCTCCTTATCAGGACCCCCCTTTATTAATTTCAAGGAATTTTCCCAGTACTCAAAATGTAAATGATATCTGAAAGTCTTGAATAACTTCCCATACAACATTTCACCCTGAAACAGTTGCTTATTAGTCAATTTGTACGATTTTTGTCCTCATGTTTGTCATCCTTATTTAAAACTTTCACGAAATTGAGACTAGAGGTCAGACCTCCCTTTTATTTGGAGCCCCCGTTTATTAACGCTAGACTATAATGATGTCTCCCCCCGTTTATTGGCCCCCCCGTTTATTCCGCACTCCCGAGTAAATCCACTAAAATCTGCCACTCTTACAATATAGTTGAATTGGTTCGCTGGGTGCTAATTAATTGATCAACCAAAATCTGCCAATCACCATGGAAACCTCTCAATAGGCTTAAATCCACTTAGATTGTGCACCCTTACCCTATAGTTAAATTTGTTCCCAATCGATTTACATATCATTGGTAATGACTCGAAATAATACATAGCATGTGCCCCCGCACTTGAAACGTTACTTACTCCGTCTTTTAGATAACAAAACTTTTATCACGTACTCTTGAGTGCCTAATAGAAGGGGGTTGGATTAAACGAGGGGCGGGGGGTTGGAAAAATTCCGAGAACTTAATAAACGGGGGGTTGGAATAGCTGGGGGGATGGAATATCACCAGAAAATGTCAAAATATTAAGAATCAACTGCAACTTCCTATACGTAATACAAGACAAACATAGTCATTTATTTGAAGTGATGGTAGTCTCCTACATGCCTTCCAAGATTTTAAAAATGTTTCCCTCGTCCTCCGTTAGTGCTAATATATGTAATGTGCGTCTTCATTCTTCTTCGAGCCTCGTAAAAGGCCACCTTTATCTTTTTAATTTTTGGTTTTTATATTTTAATAAAGGTATTTTCTACTTGCTCGCCAAAGTACCTCCTAAATAAAAAAGTCATGGATAGGAGATTCAAAATGGGAGATTAAAAATTTATAGGCGGGGGTGTTGGAATTAGAACGTCCTGGGTGGAAAATTTTTGAAAAATTAATTAGCGGGAGGGGACGTCTATTAGGCATCAAGGAGTACTTTATCATTCTGCTAATGCAGACCAACAAGTTTTTTTGGATCACATACATCTATTTACTTACTTTTTCTCCATCAACCTTGAGGGCTAGAGTCCAGCCTCCTTCACTACAATTCTTCATGTCCATTTTACAGTAATGTTTTCCAACGCTTTCTAAGTTGTAAACCCCACTGCTCTTTCTTGGTAGGCTTAGTTCGTATGCTTCTCTACAATTCCATGGTTCCTAAGTGAGAAAGTATTATTAGATTTGGTAAAACGTTTGATACTTACAAAGCAAAATATTAATTTAAACATTCTGCTCCAATTGATTTCATCTGGAGGAATATTCTCTGGTTTTAAATACCTATTTGAGACGTTGGAGATTACAAGGTAACCCCCTGATTTGTTAAAAATACGCCCCAAAGGTAAGCTTGTTTTCCGTAATATTTTATGTCAATTTTACTCTAACTTAGATTCTGCTGAAATCTGTCAATTGCCATTTAGTGTTTAGTTAGCTCTGGTGTACAGTTTCATGTTAGTTAAACCCTTGATATTATCCAAGGATAGATTTCAAGTTAGTTTACTAGGGTTTACAGATCCAGCATTGCCTACTGCTGTATTGGCAAAACAACGACTTGACAAGGACGATATCACGCAGTAACTACGACGTATCTCTTTACGTGATCTGTTTAATTAAAGAGCCTCCACAGAAAACTAGCTCTGAAGAAACGCCTTATCTCCAGATAGAAAGATCTAAATAAGTGTTTAGCGATACAGAACATGGATACTGCACGAAACAGCGAAAACGTTCGGTATTGAACAGTCTTTTCGTCAGACAGTGCTCAGAGTAAAATCGTCAGAAATGATGGAAATGAAACAAACAAAGCATTATGACAGACAGTCTAGATACTGCACGAAACAGCGAAAAGTTCGGTATTGAACAGTCTTTTCGTCAGAAAGTGCTCAGAGTAAAATCGTCAGAAATGATGGAAATGAAACAAACAAAACATTATGACAGACAGTCTGGATACTGCACAAAACAGCGAAAACGTTCGGTATTGAACAGTCTTTTCGTCAGGCAGTGCTCAGAGTAAAATCGTCAGAAATGATGGAAATGAAACAAACAAAACATTATGACAGACAGTCTGGATACTGCA
>JAAAKM020006971.1:9470363-9518901 GCA_010016025.2 Alatinidae sp. Z8VKAUB7J3 | reverse complement strand
TTGTTACGTCATATCTTCTTAGTTTATTATTGTTCAGAATTTCAGAGACCGTCTTGTAAACTTTGACAAATACATTATTGCAGTTTCTGATTGAACATTAACCAAAATGAAGCCGAGCAACAATCAACATAAATGGTGACTTTGCCCTTAGCAATTATGAACTAATAATATTGATTTTTTTTATCCTAGCTAGACTTTTAATTCAATAGCGAACATAGAGAGCACGTAGATGCCACGTTAACTTTATCTGGAAAATAGCCAAGTTAAGCGTTTTATTCTAAATGGTTTTGGAAGATCTTTACTATTGGAAGCTACAACTTCTTAAGATTGATGTCTTTCAAATTCGATGCTTCGCTTTCAGGAATCCCGATTAATCCAATTAGTGATCAATAACATACATACAAGAATGTGATTGTTGGTAACAGCAAACAAATACAAGTGGGATCAGCGACATTTTTACCTTCTCATTCTAGTAGGCGTTACCCACGATGATGAATCTTGAGAGATGTATATCGACTTTTCCCTAGTTCACTTGCTGTCGCTTTTTTAGCGCAATAGGTAAAAAAGAGTTAAGACCTAAACTCTAGTTTCCATACGGTAGGATTTTTGTTAATAATCTTGATTTATCCTTAAGTTAACTCCTACAATGTTAATTTCAATACTGAATCCATCAACATTTGACCAAAACCTTCACATGCATTCTGCGTGGGGAAGTCCCAATAAAGACCATTCATTGATATCGAGAAGAAAGGATTTGAAATGTTAGTTTTGAAAAGAACACCAGAAAAATAGAAAATGTTTCAAAACTGATGATACTCTCTAACTTCAATGGGCTTTGGATAGATGACGGACCGGAAGGCAGCCCTTCCTTGGTCAAGTCACATCGTGCACAGAGACTGTCTCCATTTGCGTTGAGCTGGATGTCGATGTCTAACGGTGGATGTTTGGGAGCTACAGTAGCGACTAGAGAAATAGAGTATGTTAACATCGGAGGTAACCTTGCTCAGCTGGTAGAGCGCGCGCCGCGAAAGCGTGGGTCACAAGTTCGATCCCCGGTGGTGACATATTTTCTAGATCTCTAGTATTCTTTTCAAAACCATCCATTACAAAGGTGAACGAGAATAGTTGAGATTGAGTCAATAAAGTTTCCCTATTTGGTGTTTTATCTACTAGAACAGTTGAGAAAATAAGACAAATTCTGGACATAAAAAAGTAACAAACGTGCAAATGAACAGGAACTTTTGTTCCTTTATCAGTATTTATTAAACCTTATTACTTATAAAGCTTATAACGAGTTGTAAAAACACGACACATTTCCAAACGTCCCAGAAGGAAGAGCCTGAAATTCATTGTTTGCAAGACGTTCTTTGTGAGTGATCCTTGAGAAAAAAATGCTTGTTGGCTGTTTGGAGACCAATTTTCCTTAAAAAGTGTCATGAAAAGCCCTACAAACTTTATATATGGACGGTATGCTTTTTACTGTATTGTAACTGTTCAATAAACCAGCAGTATGATGCTAATGTTAAATGCAATTTGATAGCCAAGATTTTCGGTGTCATACCATAAATCAACTCCTTAATAAGAAACCAGAATTATAAAGGAAAGTAAAATTAGTTGAGTCATGAAGTAAGACAAAAGACGAAAATCATGTTTGGTAAGAGTTTGCAATGTCGAGAGTTCTTACTAATTTTAAGGCTAGCAACGTTAGATTTTTTATTCTCACAATTTTCTTAATATAGTAAGACTTGTGGGTTTTATTGCTTCCCTCTAAGTAATTTTAAACAACTTTCAAGTCCACACTTCATTAAATTCCTCCCACTCAAACTAATTTTCAAAACATTAAAATATAAAGTACTCTTTGTCTTTCTAAAAAAAATTCAAAGGAACTGTAATCACTAGGTGATAAATATTGCACTTAAATCACTTCTCAGAATTTGATTCTACGTAGGCAATCATAAACAACGCGTGTCGTTGTTGTATGGTGTGCCCATATTTACCAAACTACTTTTTTTATTATTTCTCGCTGCAACGTTCAGCTTTTGATTACGAGTTCATTACTTGCGAATTCTGACGTCTCCTTATTTACTTGATTACAGTGGTAGCGCTCTGTTTACAAGTAATATCTAAGTGGTATGGATGTCATTGAGATACAAAGAACATGTGCACCAGCAGATAAGCAATGTTAAGTTTGTTATCCTGTTAGACTTAGAGTTGGGGGAAAACAGTAATTCAAAGAAGTTCTTCAGACTTCCTTAACAACTTGCACAAATTCATCATCTTAAGCGTAAGGGTAATTTTTAGAACAAATCGTTGACTAGCCATGTCCTGAATAGAAAGCTGAGTATCAATATACGCACGTATACTTTGAAATCAGTCTTGAAAGCACAGCATACGTTCTTCTCGTGTTCTGTTTACTCTATTTCAAGCTTGCCCTTTTGCTTGTGGCAAGCGGTGGAAATGGAACAAAGTTTCCGTGTCGGCAATTGTAGATTCGGAAAATTAAGCGAACGCCTACATGTACCGCTAAGTGGAGATTCAACTTTAAGTTACTAGAAATGCAAACCGCATTATCTAACGTACTTAGCCATTGAATATATTCCGGGCAGGATAAGGACACCATGTTTATTCAATAAGCTATTTTTAAAAACTCATAGCATTGGCAAAGAAGAGTAAATTTTATTCAAGGCTTGCGGACAATAGAAAACACGTAGTTTAAGATACCAGGTTAATGGTGTCTGGAAAATAACTGAGTTTAGTGTTTTATTCTAAATGGTTTTATCCTCACTATTGGTGACTAAACATTCTACACATTGTTCCTTTCAAATTTTAAGCTTTCGATGCTGCGCTTTCAGGAATCTCGATTCATTCGAGTATTGATAAATAACATATCAGCAAGATTCAAGGTGACAGCAAATAAATACCAGCGGGATCACCAACATTCTTACCTCGCGCGCTGCCTGTGAGGGAGCGGAAATGATGAGTGGAACTCGAATCGCCTCTTCCCAGAGCAGATTCTTTTTCCACATCCGATGCTCGCCGTGCAGATAGCCGTGATCCTTCAGACCGTATTTCTGCCAGAAGGCGCGATGCCCAGCCGACATGCGCCTTATGTCCGGCATACGGTCGTATTTGAGGTTCACCTCCGGCCGGTGCGCATAGGAGTAGTGATCCTCGAAGGAGATGATGGAGTCCGGCTTGTGCAGGTCCAGATCGGGGCCGTAGAACTCGTGCAGCGCATGGGCGCACTGGGCCGAAAAGATGTCGTGGAAATAGCGCCAGTCCGGCTGCACGAAGCCGGCCGTGCCGGGCTTCAGATCCCAGTCGAGTTCCTCCGCGACCACGGCGTGGCGCGCGACGATCTTCTCCGCCAGGGTCTTCGGCCCGTCCATCGCATCCGGATCCGCGACCGCCGGCCGCAGCCCCTTCGCGATCGCCTTGCCGAAGCCGAGCAACCCGCCGGCGCGCAATATCTTCGCCGCCAACGGCTCGCGGTCGCCGACCAGATCCTCGATCGGGATGTCCTCGCCGGCGCGGATGCGGTCGATCAGGCCGAAATCGGTCGAGGTGAAGAGCCCCAGATTGTCGCAGTTCTGCCGGTACAGCCGCTCGAAGCTTTCGGCGATGATCAGTTTGACGCCGGAATAGAGCTCCGCCTGCGGGCTGTGCTCGCGCGACGACCCCTTGCCGTAGCGTTTGCCGCCGACGATGACGGAAAACTTGCCGTTTAGGATGCTGTCGGTGCCGATCGGCTGCTGGCCGCCGGTCTCGAAGCCAACATGCGCGTAGCGGCCGAGCTCGCGGTCGTAATGGACCAGGACCGGGATCGGCGTGATCTCGTCGGTGGAGATGTCCTCGCGCAGCGGCTGCGCGTCCGCCAATTCGAGATCGGTGCCGTCCAGTTGGCTTGTGACCGCATCGGGATCCTGCGACAGGAAGAGGATACGGCCTTCGAAGGCGATCGTGCTCATGGGGTACAATTCTCCACGACTGATGTATCGGCTGCCGCGCACGGCAGGGATATCCGGTTAAGCGCCCCGGAAACTAGACAATGACGGGGGTCTTGTCAGGCCCCCAGGCGGAAGATGGCGCGCGGCTTCGGCCCATACAACACTTGGCCCCGCCGTGCTTTTCTGGCAGACACGGCCCCGTCGAGACTGGGCGAGCGCGAGAAAATGAGCGAGACGGACACCGAGAATACCGAAACCGGGTCGGATTTTATCCGCGATGTGGTTCGCGAGGATCTGGAGGCGGGACGGACGGACGGCGTCGTGACCCGTTTTCCGCCGGAGCCGAACGGTTATCTGCATATCGGGCATGCCAAGTCGATCTGCCTCAATTTCGGCGTCGCGGCGGAATTCGGCGGGCGCTGTCATCTGCGCTTCGACGACACCAACCCGGTGAAAGAGGAGATCGAGTATATCGACTCCATCCAGGCGGATGTGCGCTGGCTCGGCTTCGATTGGGGCGCGCATCTCTACTACGCGTCGGACAATTTCGAGCGTCTCTACGACTGGGCGGTCCATCTGATCGAGGCGGGCAAGGCCTATGTCGACGACTTGACCGCCGACGAGATCCGCGAGTATCGCGGCACCCTGACCGAACCGGGCACGCCCAGCCCCTACCGCGACCGGCCGGTTGCGGAAAATCTCGACCTGTTCCGCCGCATGCGTGCGGGCGAGTTCGAGGATGGTGCGCGCGTCCTGCGGGCGAAGATCGACATGGCGTCCGGCAACATCAACCTGCGCGATCCGGTGATCTACCGCATCCTGCGCGCCCATCACCCGCGCACCGGCGACGCCTGGTCGATCTACCCGACCTATGATTTCGCGCACGGGCAGTCGGACGCGATCGAGGGCGTGACCCACTCGCTCTGTACCCTGGAATTCGCCGATCACCGGCCGCTCTACGACTGGCTGATCGAGAACCTGCCGGTCAACTCGCGGCCCCGTCAGTACGAGTTCGCGCGGCTCAACATCACCTATACCGTGCTGTCCAAGCGACGGCTGATGCAGCTCGTCCAGGAAGGCCATGTATCGGGCTGGGACGATCCCCGCATGCCAACCCTGTCCGGTCTGCGGCGGCGCGGCATTCCCGCGGCGGCGGTCCGCGAGTTCGCCGGATTGATCGGGGTGACGAAAAGCGACAGCACCGTCGATATGGCGCTGTTCGATCACTGCACACGGGACCTGTTGAACAGTTCTGCCCCGCGGCGGATGGGTGTGCTGCGGCCGCTCAAGGTGGTGATCGAGAACTATCCCGAGGGCCAGACCGAGATGATCGAGGCGCAGAATCATCCGCAGGACCCGGAGATGGGGACACGGCAGGTGCCCTTCGGGCGTGAGCTCTATGTCGAACGCGACGACTTCATGGAAGATGCGCCGCGCAAATTCTTCCGCCTGACGCCGGGCCGCGAGGTACGGCTGCGCTACGCCTATTTCGTGACCTGCCAGGAAGCGATCAAGGACGAGAACGGCGAGGTGATCGAGCTGCGCTGCACCTACGATCCGGAAACCAAGGGAGGCAATTCACCGGATGGCCGCAAGGTCAAAGCGACCCTGCACTGGGTGTCGGCGGAGCATGGCGTGCCGGCGGAAGTCCGTCTCTACGACCATCTCTTCCAGCGCGAGGATCCGGGCGCGGAGGGCGATTTCCTCGCCGATCTCAACCCAAACTCGCTGACGGTCGAATCCTCGGTCCTGGAGCCGGCGCTGGTCGACATAGAACCGGGCGAGGTCGTGCAGTTCGAGCGGCAGGGCTATTTCTGCGTCGACCCGGACTCGACCGACGACGCGCGCGTGTTCAACCGCACCGTCGCGCTGCGCGACAGCTGGGCGAAAGCGAAAAAGAAGTAGGGTCCAAGCAACTCATTTTGCCGTCACCCGCGGGTGTGACCGAGGGTCCACATTCGAAGCGCCACGCACCCTGAACCTTCCCGCGCGACTCGCAATCCGCTACACAGACCGGCGAACAACGTTCCAAGAGGAGACCGACACCATGCTGCCGGCGCCAGGCTTTCACCACCTCCATCTGCGGTCGACCGATCCGGAAGCCGCCATCGCCTTTTTCGTGCGGCAGTTTCCCACCAGCGAACGCGGCGAATGGGCCGGCCTTCCCGCGCTGCTGTCACCGAACGACGTGAAGGTACTGTTCGAACCGGTCGATGCGCCGGCGCCCAAACTGCCGCAGAGCGCGATTTGGCATTTCGGCTGGCACGTTTCCGACAGCCGTGCGACCACCGCGGCGTTCGACGCGCGGGACGAGGTGGTAAACCGGCCGCTTTACAGCGGCGTCGCGGACGGCGACGTGTTGATCAGCAGCGACACCTGGTTCCGCAATGGCAATTTGCTCGGCGTGACGCGGGCGCAGATCGCAGACCTCCAGGCGCAGGGCGCGCCCGTCCCGGGCGGGCCGGGCTTCGCCTATTTCGAAGGACCGGAGGAGGCGCTGTTCGAGATCGCCGGTGACTACGACCAGGAGCGCTTCAACCATGTCCATATGTGGCAGGAGGACCCGCTCTGCGCGCAGCTCTGGTATCAGAAGCACCTCAACGCTGCGCCGCGGGCCAGCTTCGGTGAGGCCGGCGTGACGGAAGCGGACTGCAAGGTGCCGCGCACGGCGGACCATTCCTTTCCGTCGCTGACCCCCGAAGGCATGTACCGCGCGCCACGCGGGGGCGTCACCTTCGGCGATGTCGATATGATGTGGTACCCCAATCAGGGCGACAGCCCGCTGGTTTCCTCTCGCGGCCAGTTCCAGGACCATATCGGCCTGTCGCTCGAAGACCTCGACGCCTGGATCGCCAAGCTGAAGGGCGAAGGGGTGACGTTCCTGTCGGAGGCCTATCCGCTCGGCGACACCCGCGCGGTCATGATCGAAGGCCCGAGCCGCGAGGCGCTGGCGCTGGTGGAAGTGCGGTGAGGCGCGCCCGCGTTCGACCACACTATCACTTTGCGCGACAGTAGGGCGAAGGCGAAGAAGTAGGGTTTAGTCCTCGAACACCGCCACCAGGCGCGTCTCAATGCTGCGCCGCGGCGGCAGATCCTCGGAGACCGCCTTGTTGTCGAACGAGACGTGCGGGGTGTAATAGCAGCGGCCCGGCCGTTCATCGAGTTGCTTGAGAACCAGCACCTCTTCCGTCGTCATCTCCGGGAAATAGCACCAGCGGTGATCCGGATTGTAGACGGGGGCGGCGACTTTGCTGTCGTTGCCGCGGCCCGTGTAGTAGTAGTCGATCACGTCGCCTTCCGGCAGCGACTCCCAGTCGATGCAGGTCAGTGGGTTGTGGTAGGCCGGATTGTCGAAGGGCTGCCAGGTATTGTACCAGGCGTATTTCCAGTTTTCCTTCGGCGTCACGCCCTGCTCGGCGAACACATCGTGCGCCATCTCGCGTACGCGCGTCATATTGTAGTCGCAATGCACGAAGCGGGCGTAGCCGTCGTTGAAATCGATCGGTTTCTCGGTGCGGATCAGGTGGCTGCGGACGAAGACGTGGTCGGCGCCGGTCTCCCGTTTGATCAGCTCGATCATCTGCGGGTGGTATTTCGCCCGGACCTCGTCATCGTCGCGATAGTCACTGACCGTCGCGCGGTTGCTGGACAGGGTAAACCCGTTCTGATCGAGGTTGATCTCGCCCGCCTCGAAGCGCGGCCGCACATTGTGCACCTTGATCGGCTGAAAGGATGTGTTCGCCCGCCGGGTCTCCCGAGACCCGATCCGCGGCGACTCGTCCTTATCGCGCCATTCCGCGTTGATATAGCGAACGCTGGCGTCCACCACATCGAGACCATTCGTCGAGAGTACCGTTACGTCGTCCACCGGACCGTCCTTTCGATTACAACAACTGTTGGGGAGCATAATTCATTTGCACGAGCCAGGAAACAGGGCAGCGAAACGCCGGCACGGTAACCATGTTGTCGCAGCATTGACGGTAAAACGGCCCGTATCGACGAGAGGCGGCCTCAGCGCTACGGTATCGGATGGATGCATAGGGAATTTGCCTGGAATATAGCGCTATTCCGCCGATCGGAGGCCGATTCCATCAATGAGAGCGTGGAGGAGTTCGCGATATGAACGAAGCCGTCTTGCGAGAAATCCTGCCCCTGGCGGGGTGGTCGGGCGATCGTCTGCATGAGGTCGACATTATCGGCGGCATGGACCCGATGCTGCCGACTTCGTTCAAAATTACCGAGACGGCAACGGCCGCTCTGGCTGCGGTTGGGCTCGCGGTGTCAGACCTTTGGGAGTTGCGGACCGGCAAGCGCCAGAGGCTGAGCATCGACACCGGCCATACCACCGCGTCGCTGCGCAGCACCAAGTACCTTCGATTGGACGGGGAGAAGGTCAATACGGAACGAAATACCGTGATGGGTATTTATCCCACCAAGGACGGCCGGTGGAGCTATCTGCACTGCAACTTTCCGCATCACCGGGCGGTGGCGCTGAAGGTGCTCGGTGTGCCGGAGGATCGGTCGGCAGTCGCGAACGCCGTTACGCATTGGAATGGGCTCGAACTCGAAGAAGCCATCATCGCTGCCGGTGGCGCCGGCGGCATGGTGCGCAGTGCGGCGGAATGGGCGCAGCATCCCCAGGGGCAGGCGGTAGCCGACCTGCCCTTGATGGAGATCGTGAAGATCGGCGACAGTGCGCCGGAAGATCTGCCGGACGGCGACCGCCCGCTATCCAATGTACGGGTGCTGGATTTGACGCGGGTCCTGGCGGGACCGACCTGCGCGCGTACCCTGGCAGAGCAGGGCGCGGACGTTATGAAGGTCAGCGCTCCGCACCTGCCTTTCATTCCCTATCAGGAATTCGACACCGGTCACGGCAAACTCTCGGCCCATCTCGATCTGCGTGACGATGGTGACTTGGAGAGATTGCGCGATCTGGTACGCGACTGCGATGTCTTCTCGCAGGGCTATCGGCCGGGGAGCCTGGCCAATCGCGGCCTCTCGCCGGCGCAATTGGCAGAGCTGCGCCCCGGCATCGTCTGCGTTTCAATGTGCGCCTTCGGCCACACCGGCCCCTGGGCGTCGCGCCGCGGTTTTGACACCGCCGTTCAGGTCGTCAGCGGCATCGCGGCAAGGCAAGGGGCGTTGTTCCCCGACGCGGAGAACGCGCCGCACTTCTATCCCGTCTCGGCGATCGATTATCTGACGGGTTATCTGATGGCGTTCGGTACCATGGTGGCGCTGCGCAAGCGCGCGACCGAAGGTGGTTCTTGGCTGGTGCGGTTGTCGCTGGCCCAGGTGGGTCGCTGGCTGCAACAGCAAGGCGAACTTTCGCTTTCGGAAATCGGGGATGTGGCGCCGGAATTCGAAGCGTCCGACCTAGAACGTTGGACGATCTCCAGCGAGACCCCGATGGGGCACCTGACCCACCTGGCACCCGTCATAAAATTCTCGGAAACGCCCGCGCGCTGGGCCCGTCCGTCTGTGCCGCTGGGTCATAGCGAACCGGTTTGGCCGGCACGCTGACAAGGCGGGTGGCTGTCCCGCAAAGTGCGGCGCTGCGTCCCGATTATTCCGCCAATGTCGGCCCCGCGCCTTGCACCCGCGTCTGCCGCATGCGGCGACGGTACTTGTCGGCGTCGTAGCCGCTGCCGCGGTGCAGCAGGCAGCGATTGTCCCAGATTACCACGTCGCCGGGTTGCCAAGCGTGAGCGTACACATGCTCCGGCTGGGTTGCCTGGTCCAGAAGGCCATCGAGCAAGGGGCGGCTGTCCTCCAGGCTCCAGCCGGCGATCTGTTTGGCGTGTGAACCGACATAGTAATTTTTCGCGCCGGTGCGCGGGTTGGTGCGCACAAGCTTTTGCTCGACCGGCGGCAGCGACTTCGCGTGCGAGGGGGTGACCGCGTCGGGGCTGACCTTGCTGCGCGAGAAGACGTAGTCGTGGATCGCGACCAGAGGATCGATCTTCGCCTGTTCATCTTCGGGCAACCGGTTATAGGCCGCGCGCTCGCTGACAAACTCCGTGCGGCCGCCCTCTTCGGGCACTTCGTAGGCGCACATGATCGACACGAAGGATGGCACCTCGCGGAAGGAAGAGTCGGAATGCCACATATTGTTGCCGGTCTGAAAGATCGTGCGCTTATGGTCGTTGCCGATTGCGCTGCCATCCGGCTGCACGTTCCCAATCGTGCCGAAATACTCGACGATGCCTTCCTGGCCGAGCTTCACGTGGTTGGGCTCTGGCTCGCCGAGATAGCGGGTGAAGGCGAGATGGGCGTCGTCGTCCATCGCCTGGCCGGGAAACAGGACGAAGGCGTGTTCATCGACAGCAGCCCGGATGTTTTCGACAACATCGTCTGAAAGCGGGACGGACACGTCGAGGTCGGTGATGCGCGCGCCGAAATCAGGGTGTACTGGCTCAATGTTCAGGGCGGCCATAACCAATTCTCCAGCAAGTTCCATTTCGCCAATTCAACCATCTCACGCGGCGCGATCCAAGCCGCACCGCCCCGGATAGTGTTTCGATTCCGAAGCCGCTAACATGATCCATCGCAAATCTGGAGGTGGTCCCATGACGCAAGCGACGGAACAGTTCCCCTACGGTGTCGGCTACATGGAAGGCGAATACTGCGCCAAGCAGGATATGCAACTGCCGGTCGCGGATCTCGGCTTCCTGCTGTCGGATACCACATACGACG
Source organism: Alatinidae sp. Z8VKAUB7J3 (assembly GCA_010016025.2). Lineage (NCBI taxonomy): Eukaryota > Metazoa > Cnidaria > Cubozoa > Carybdeida > Alatinidae > Alatinidae sp. Z8VKAUB7J3. The sequence goes on along the minus strand of JAAAKM020006971.1, from coordinate 9,508,255 downwards.
CACTGCACGTAATCAATGGCAGCTTCTTTCGCATGGAAGATCACCTCGATCGTTGGGAACAGTCCATCACCAAGCGGCGGTTCAACACGCTGTCCTACGACCGGGACGAGACCCGCGAGATTCTGATGGAGTGCGTGCGCCGCGCCGGCCTGCGCAAGTCGATGGTCTATTTGCTGGCGACCCGCGGCGAGGCCCTGGATGGGCTGAAAGACCTGCGACAATGCCAGAACCGTTTCTTGGCCTGGGCGGTGCCCTATTACGCTGTGATTCCCGACGACAAGATGGAGGACGGCATCGATATCTGCGTCAGCTCCGTGCTGCGCACCCCACCGGACGCGATCGACCCAACGGTGAAGAATTTCGCGCGGATCGATTTCTCCGACGCGCTGTTGGAGGCCTACGACAAGGGCTATGACCACGCGGTGCTGCTCGATCGCGACGGCAATGTCACGGAAGGGCGTGGCTGGAACATCTTTGCGCTGCATGGCGGCCGGCTTGTTTCGCCGGACGACGGCGTGCTGGAAGGGATCACCCGGCGCACCGTGGTCGAACTGGCGCAGCAGACCAACATCAAGGCGGAGTTCGGCAAGCTCAAAGCCGACGAGCTGCGCAGCGCGGACGAGGTGTTCATGACCTCAACCGCCGGCGGCATCATGCCGATCCGCAAGATCGACGATCAGGTCATCGGCAACGGGACCAAGGGCCCGGTCACGCAGCGCTTGACTGACATGTACTGGGCGCTGCACGAGGAGCCGGACTACAACACGCCGGTGAATTACGACGGTTAGCCCGCTAACGTCGGGTCGAAATCGAAGGCGATGCTGATCCTAAGCGCGTCGTCCTCATAGGGCACCGTGCGGTGGTAAAGGTAAGAGGGGAACAGGATCAGCTTCCCCTCGACCGGTTCGATGAAGGTCACATTCGGCTCCTGGGTGAGCGGGTAATGTTCCGGCGGTTGGCCGAACTCGATCCAGCCCTTGTGCGCGTTGTCGCCGCGCCGCACCAGATCGGGCACCCGGACATAGTAGACCGCGCTCAGCCACGAGGTCGGGTGAATATGTGCCGATTGGTGGCCCTGGGCGCGCATCGCGGTCGCCCAGCCGACAAGTTCCGTGCGCGGGGCGGGGTTGGCGAGAAATGGATGCCCCGAGGCCGGATCGAGCTTGCGGCGGTAGGAGTCCGCTGCGGCTCTCACCAAGGTGCCAAGGGCTGCGAAGGGTTCGGTGGGCTGTTGAAACAGATCGTCGGTCTGGCCGGCGAAATGACATGAGCGGTGATTGGGATCAACGCGCAGGCTAGGGTGAGCCATGACGGCAGCTTCCAGCGCGTCGTTGAAGGCGGCGATATCGGCGTAGCCGGGTGGTGGCGTCGGCGTGTGCACCTCCAGCAACGCGTCGAAATCGAGTAGCGCTCGGGCACGCGCCATCTCTCCCGTTTCTCCGAGAGCGATCGCTTGCGTTGCCAGCGCGTAGGAATCGCCGGGGTTCAGCCGCAAGCAGGCTGCGCAGGATGCCAGCGCCTCTTCCGGGCGGCTGAGGTCCAACAACACGCTCGCCAGGTTGGCGTGCGCCTGCGTGAAGCCGGGCGCCAGCACGGTGGTCCGGCGAAACGGTTCGACGGCTTCCGCCGGCCGCTTCAGAATGTAGCGGACCAGACCCAGCAGGAAGTGCGCCTCGACATAGTCGGGGTGGTCGGTGCAGAGCGCTTCCAGCAGCGTCGTGAAATCGTTGTACCGGTTGCCTTCGCGCGCTGCTTCGGATACGCGGGAGAGGAGATCCACGTTGCGCGGGGCACGCTCGAGCGCGGCCGCGTAATGATCGTAGGCAGCGGCGAAGTCACTAGCGGATTCCAGAACGACACCAAGATTGATCCGGTAGTCGAGGGTGTTGCCGTCGATCGCAATGGCGCGTTTCAGACTCTGCACCGCGCGACTCGTATCGCCGCGCTGGCTGGCCAGGATGCCGAGCAGGTTCAGGGCAGCGGCGTTGTCCGGATCCTGACGCAGGATACGGCGATAGAGACGGTCGGCTTTCCTGAAGTCGCCCGCCTCATGCGCGGCCTTCGCGTCCGCCAGCGCGGCGCCGGCAGAGGCGCCGCCGGCCATCACTCGGCCGCCTTCGCCGCCCGCGTCATCGCGTCCCAGTGATGTGTGCCCAGTTTCATCCAACTGAAGATTTGATTGTTTCAGCATCACTGGATCAAACAGTGAGGGTCTGGGACATTTCAGGTAACATATGACCCTCATTGTATATCTCTCTTATCTTGACATTCCATCTTTTAATGAGTTGTTATAGTCTTTTGACATTTAAATTGCCCTGTGGATGCTTTTTTCTTCTAATGGTTGGATTCTGTCACTTAGTGTGGTACTGGCAAAAAGGACAATAAAAGCAGAAAGGTGTATTGTAAAACCTTACTATGAAAAGTATAGATGGGAGAGGGAGCTGTATGTCCTATTTCCACTTAGGAGTACTGTACGTCTTAAATGAGAGGGTTACCACAAAATTGTAGTGCATTGTCCCACTTATTTTATATTCTTGCATCAACTGCTTTTTGGAACTAATCGAAGTTCTTCATAATGTTTGAAAGATGATAAAGTGTGTTTTTAGCACTAATTGCAGAAATTATGAAGTCAATCAATTCAAATGTTATGAAGTTTTGCAGCAAAGCATTCACTAAACATACGTTGTTGAGCAGCAGATCGCATGTAGCCTCTACAAGCTTAAAAGCTACTGTTTGCTCACGTTTATCTAAAATGAATTGTCTAGTTGCTCAGTAGAGAATGGAAGACCAAAAAGAGAGGGTTTGACTTATTCTCTCTATTGAACAACCAGAATAATCATTGCAGGGACATCAAGTCAGCAGCTTTAAATGTTGTAAAGGCTAAAAGTAACTTAGTATTCATCAAAGTGAATTTAATGATCATAATTGTTGGATGAAGGCTATTGTAAGATAGTAAAAGTTATTGATGCTGTAGATGTTTGGGTAATATCTTTTGCATTCTTTAAATTGTGATATGGCCAAATGTACCATGGTTTGCTTGGTTTATTTTATGTTGTATATATTTCAATGCTCTCCATTACAAGAAAATGTACTCATGATTAATTTAGTATATAGTTATGACCAAGTATAAGGAGTGAAGGTAACACCTGTTTTCTTAGTAACTTTACTTTAGTATTGAACTTTTTAGCAATGTGTCCATTTTTGTTGTATTACTTTTAGGCCTGAGAAAGAAGACAGTCGCACCAGGTGCTAGTGGTCTTGATGACCAACCGAAGTCACCTGGACAGATGGACCTATTTGGACAGTCAGATGCTGTGGTGAAACATGTTCTTGAGGTAAATGAACCTTTGTGTTGATAAGAAGGGTTTCACTGCCAGAATGCTATAATTAAGTTTACAATTATCAGATGATGAAAGATAAAGATCAGATAAAATTGAATGAAAGTGTTGTAGTATTTAGTTGGCTCAAAGACAGAGCGGAAAGGAGGAGTAGAAATACCAATTTCTTTGGATGGTTTTAAGAGCTTCAGTCATCACTGGCATTCTGTGATTTGAAATAATAACAGTATCTTTGGGAATCTCAATGTTACTTTAGTATTGTTTGTTTTTCATAATTTTTTGTCGGTTTATGAGACCTCAGTTTTACATCATTTTGTGTTCATTCCCACATAGGGACATGACAGGGGTGTCAACTGGGTCTCCTTTCATCCAACAATGCCACTGATTGTTTCAGCTGCAGATGACAGGCAAGTGAAACTGTGGAGAATGAATGGTAAGCAAGATTGATCAAAGTTGTTAATATCTATGCTATTAGTGATGTCAAAAAATGCTGTATAGATGATATTTGACAAATCCTTGGTTATTTTTGTGTATGAATTATATATTGTGACCATGATGGTGTTTATAGCCAACTCTTACACTAAGTGATCATGAGATTGCATAATTGACCAGAATGTTAATGGTCTGACATTTGTCAGTATCAGTTATCTTTTAAGCACACACTTACATTATGTGATACTATTGGCAAGTTTCAGATAGGTATGAGATGACAAATGCTAAAAATTGAAGCAGTGAGAGGATCCACAAACGTTTGATAACTAGAGTGACCAAAAGTCAATTCAGTCAAATTTTTAGAAACCTTAATCAAGCTTTATGTGTCCCTTTAGAAGAAATCCATAAGTCAAAGTAAAGTTAGAGTGAAGCTTTTTGTGCCAACGAATTGAATATTGCAAATAGCAGGTCAAATATAGCAATAATCATCGTGAAAGTAAAAGTAATACCAAAAAGCATGTAAACAAAAATGGTATCAGAATTATTGTGGGTATGAGGAGACTGGGTATTTCTCTCTCCACTTAATGCTAAACTGCTTTATTGCCAGCCAATGATAACTGGCTTTAAGCAAAGCGTTTCCATATTCAACAAAATGCTGGCAAAAAACAGGAATTTTAACCTGGCTATTGTGAGAAAGTGTTGTATTAGACTAAAATTCTTACTGTTAATTGATTTTCCCAATCTTTATCCTTCTCGGAAAAGTCAAAAAACTAAATTACATGGATGTTGCAACTTCCTAATATTACTTTGTACAATGTGATTAGGTCACATAAAGTCAAAATTACAAAAATGTGATTATAACTTTTTTAAGACGCCTGGTTGCCCCATTGATAACAGTGAAGTCTGCATATATAGCAATTCACTGAATTATGATATATATAGCTGAAGGAATACTGCTAAGTTCTAAACTAATTTGTTCAAGTTGACAAATGAAGTATACGAAATATGGTTTCAGCCAGGTAGGTTAATCAATCAATCAATCAATCAATCAATCAGTCAGCCAATAAGTGAATGAATGCATGCATGAATGAATCAATTAATCAATCAGTCAATGAGTGAATGAATAAATCAATCAGTCAATTAATCAGTCAATCAATCAATCGGTCAATTAATTAGTCAGCCAATGAGTCAATAAATGAGTCAGTCAATCAGCCAATTAATCGATCAGTCAGTGAATGGGTCAGTCAGTCAATCACACAATCAATAAATCAAGTAGTTAATCATTCAGTCAATCAATCAATCAGTCACTCAGTTGATAAATCAATCCATCCATCCATCTATTAAAAGACTTGCTTAATTATTTGGTTGATTAATGTCATATTCCTTATATAATTAATGAAATCCTTGTACTTATTTTTCAGAGGCCAAAGCTTGGGAAGTAGATACATGCAGAGGCCACTTCAACAATGTATCAAGTGTATTGTTTCATCCTAGACAGGAGCTGATACTGAGTAAGTGCTCAAAGATTTTTGTTATATAAATATCTCTAGAAATTTCACACTTTTCTCTAAATCCACTGGGTTTAAAAAGCTACTTGAAAATAGGTAAATATGCCATCACCAGTACTTGGACCCATGGGCCATGCTTTTGTGATGTGTGCTCTATCAACTTAGCACAGTGACCTCAAATGTTAACATACTCTATTTCTTTCGTCACCACGTTAGCTCCCAATCATCCAGTGGTGGACAGAATGCAATGTAGAGACCCACCGTTCTACACCATGTGACTTTATGAAAGAAATATTTCCATATGGCCATTCAAAATCCATTGAGAGTTGCAAAGTATGATTTCTCTGGTATCTTTTCAAAACCAATGTTTCAAATGATCTTGATGAAGCTTTCTTGACGTATTGACTTATAAAATTCTTGTTATTTTAACGGATCATAAATAATTTAAGTATCAGAAGCTAATGTTGACAATAGATAGGGATCGACCAAGTGACTCCTTCCTCTTAATGGCCTTATCTTACAAAGTCCCAAATCACCATATTTAGCATACGTATGGTTATTAATGGCGAGCATCAAAAGCCTCACATGTTAACTAACTTAAGTTCGTCATGATATTTTTACGACGTTTGCAAACGTGACTGCTGTCGTGCCCAAAGTTATGACCTTGAGCAAAAGGCAATGCATGTCAACACAGATTGGTAGCAGTTGCTTCTTTATTGTAATGTACAAATCTCAAAGTAGTCATTGAAGCGTGTTATGATAAACGCTCAGCACTTCGCCAGTGACTGGCCTAATAGTGAATGCCCTGGATGGTTTAGATAACCAGTTGGAGATGTAATGTGGTGACTGATTCTGCAGTTATCGTCTGAAATTGAAATGAAAAGTTAGTAGAAGCAGCTCAGTTTTGTTTAGACAAGCTATACACACCGTCAACTCCACCTGTTTACTTTTGTGAGCAACTAACAGTAACCCATTCTTTCGTTCTCAGGTAATTCAGAGGACAAGAGCATTCGAGTATGGGATATGTCCAAAAGGTGAGTAGTCGAATTTTGTTTAATAGGTACGAAGTTATTTTAGCAGTTACAGAAAAACCTGAAGTTGTTCTCTGAAGATGCCACGGCCTCCTTTTCCGTACCCATTGCCTTGTTGGTAGGTCTTGGCACTAGGAAAGATCTGGTTGACCAGTTTTGTGCTTATTTAAATTGGATATGTATTGATTAAGATTTAATTGATACAAATTAGGAGAACACCTCATTGCATATGACTCAGTTGTTACTGATTATAGGGTCATGGTCCTTCCTTATGGCAAGCTCACGTTCTGCTGGTCTTACTTTGGTTTAAAATTGTGTGTTTTATAATAGACGGCGGCAAGAACTGGCATATTTATAATGTTGTTATTGATGTCAACTGTCACGTTTTGTAAATTATGTCGCACGCAACTTTAGAGGCTTGAGATATCCCCAGAGGTAGCCGTCGACCCTTCAGCTTTTATTGATAATCTAACCTATTCTGATTAAATGAGCAGTTTCTGAACTTCGAAAGTTTAGCACTATTCGGTTTTGGAGAACTAGCTGCCATTTTCGTAAGTCTAAAAGGAAAGATCATGGAAACGCAAAGAGTAACTTAGAAAACGAGCACCACTGTTAAAGAATTACGCTTTCACTTTATACAGGGACCTTCAGGGTAGAGATGGTAAGCTATCCGATATCAATCTCAGTATTTATCGTATCAAAGGTGTTAAGTCTTCCGTGAATGACTAATTCATACGAACTGGTTTCAATTTTAGAACGGGTGTACAAACCTTCAGACGGGAGCATGAGCGTTTTTGGATTCTCGCCGCGCATCCAACTTTAAACTTATTCGCTGCCGGACATGACAGTGGAATGATTGTTTTCAAGCTAGAAAGAGAAAGGCCTGCGTATGCAGTACATACTAATACTCTATATTATGTAAAGGTACGTTTATTCTTACGTGTTTTATGGGGCAAGCTTTCTCCCGTGAATTTTGATTACTATTCACAGTTCACTGTTCAACGATGACGCCTTGACAAGCACATCTTTACACGTACGTATTTACACACACTCACATATAAGTATATACAAGCAGATATACGCGCTTATTCACACACACTCACACACACACACACACATACACACACACACACACGCACACACACAAACACACACTCACAGTTACATACATACATAAACACGCGCACGCGCGCACTTACACAAACACGCACACGCGCACGCACAGAGACATACACGCGCACGCACACACGCGCACGCACAGAGACACATACATACACACACAAACAGATACACACACATTTTTCGTGTGAAGAATATGGGTGTTCAGTGTTGTTGTTTGCTACGTTTTTATTGACATAATGTTTCTCTCGTCATGCCAATTACAGTTCTTATTATTATTACCTGTTGCCATTCTCCTATCTAGTTGTGCAGCCAAGCATTGTGATAGTTAACATATTTAAACACCACCTCTCCCCCCTCAACCACAGTATCCCTGCCACACCTTTCATGAAACACCTGTTGCCCCAATATCCTACTCATTAATCAGTTGCACTTTTGTACTTAAAAGCACACAGCTGCTACACAAGCTAATTTGTTTTTCGTTCTCTCAGGATCGTTACCTACGAATGTATGAATTCGGAACTTCGAAGGATGTCCCAATCATGCAGTTTAGGAAGTACGTGCCTCTGATAATTTTCTTCAGATTTTTTGTCAACTTTCTTTGATGTTACACAATAGTGAACATTGTAGACTGTCGCTAACACAACTTCGGTTTACAACCAAATTTTTAGGGCAAGGATTCTTTCTAGTTGCTTTATATATCTGTGTAACTGTTTTGAAACATGGTATGTATATAAATGAATTTGGTCGCTGCGAGTTACTGCCGCACATTTTATTTTAATCCCGACTCGAGTCAAGCACAGGTAACAATTAACAACCGACCCATTTAAGGATTTCTAAATAGTGTTTCGTGTTTAACTGGTACATAGATGTATTAAAGAAATTATGGTGTGGTGATCAGGGACTAGCCTTAGATATGGATTAGGTATGCTCAGGAAGGGCACTTGTTTCTCTAAGCACATTACAAACCACTTTGTAAGGACTCGACCTTATGAGCTGTGCATTACGAAGCCAGTACTGCAAATGGAGGTGGTCCTGGTCCGTCAAACGCTTGATCGTTATTCATACACCTCAGTCATATATGAACATCTCCCGCGGTCATTGAGTTGCTATGTTCTTGTTGTAATGATCTCAGGCACCTGAAGACAGCGTATATGCATTGCATTGCAGCTACAACATTCTTCTTCCTTTTCTTTCCTTTTCAGGGGATCAGGGAGACCTCAGCCTGTCCATCTGGCTTTTAATCCAGCGGAAAGATGCATACTTCTCACTTACGTAAGTATGATCACGGAGGTTGTAGCGAATGATCTTACGCCAATACGAACTCACCTCACTACCAACATTGTAACAATCACATAACAATGCGCAATCGGTTTACAATTTCTAATAGTTGCTGATGGTCAGAATTATTTGGTCCCATCATCTTGACAGTCGTTTTTGTATGGCTTCCTTATTGTTATTTGTAGACAGCGCAGAAAGGCCATTTCCCGACATACCTTTTGCTCTTTTATCATCTCGGTACTGTCCATGTATTATGTTTAGCCCTTCTCTGTGTAAGCTTGTCCGTGTTACAGTCATCGACGTTTTCCTTTACAGAGTTCGAATTCGTCAAGTAGTGATAACTCCGTGTATGAACTTCATGCATTGCCGAAGGATATTAACACAAGTGATCCAGACGGTAAGAAAAGTTAATTTGGCTCTTCAGGTCACACAGAAAGGCAAAACGTGCTTTGCGCCATTTTTGGCAGTGATGGCACAAATATACGCGTATTTAACGATTTTTATTTAAATCACCTTATATAAACATTTAAAACGTAAGAGAACATTTTGTTGGGAAGGGAGCATAGGAGCCCTAGGTTACTAGGTGACTGCTCTCTGTCTCTCTTCGTCAGACTGCTGTCGTCCCGGTGCCATTGCCCATATGATGTTTTGAAAACTGTGAACTGGTACCAGATTAACCCTGCTGTACCATAAATTTACTTTATTAAAATCGATATCAGTGGCCTCTCTTTCTTCCGTACTCCCGCTTCAGCCTCGCTTTATTAAAATGTGTGAAAGCCCTCTAGAAGTCTTGGAAGTCTGTAGTTGTTCTCTAGAAGAAAATCCGCAAAGTTACCACAGATCAGTGCGACCTTTCTAGTCATGCAATAATGTTTGGATTTGAATTGACTGTGCCAGAAACAAGTACTGAGCGGCTTCGCTGGTGTAGTATATGTTGTCATTAATTACAGATGCTTCCTCTGATCTGTGAATGGCGGTTTCACTGGATGGTTGGCCGTGACTCATGGCCTGTTTCTCCGCCTTGTTGTTCAACTGGAGGGGTGCTCTTAAGAACTCTAGCTGACCAGTATTCGTAAGTTAATCAGTTCGATTATTTTTATTGGGGCTAGTTTCACTTTCCTTCTCACGAGTGGTCTTTTATGGAGAGGTTGCTAAGAATAATGTGTGCGTCATATAATTGTGGGACGACAAGTAATTTCAGTTGCTGTGATTCTACCTAGTTTCTCTTTTTTACAGTCTCCGAGGGCCGTAGAGCTGCTGGCGTCAGCGCTATATGGGTAGCAAGGAACAGATTCGCAGTTTTGGACAAGCAACAAAATGTAAGTTGGTTTGCATGAATTACTTGCACCCATAAATGCAATGTACCGTAATCATTGTGAATGACGAGAAAGCAAAAATAATTCTAACAGCAACCAAATTTTTAAAATTTAAAATACACAAAACGGTCTGGTAAAACCCTTTTAGACACTGAAACTGTCGATTAAAAGATATGGGCTGTTAGCTTAATTTTTAGTAAAGACTGCTCGTAGCTTTCTCCCTAGAGATACGGTTAGCAGCGCAGAGATTAACTTCATAGCATTGTCGGTCCCGTATCAATCTGAGTTTAATTCATCACGTCATTCGTTCCCTATCCTGTCTAGGTTGTCATCAGAAATCTAAAGAACGAAGTAACAAAGAAAGTGCAAACACCTGCATGTGATGCCATCTTTTATGCTGGAACAGGGAGCTTGTTGCTTCGAGATCCAGAACAAGTGACCTTGTTTGATGTGCAACAAAAACGGTAAGTTACAGCATTATGTAGAACGCATAATGTTCACTTAATTGATAGATTTCAAGAGAGCTGTATGTAGCTGAATCATAAAGATTTAGAAAGGTTTTGAACATATCTTTTTAGTGAAACAGAAATCTTGATTTTGTCCTCAAGTTACTACTATTGTAAGTGTGAAAGGAAGATAAATATAAAGGGTAAAATCAGATTTCAAGGGTTTGACAAGCCCTGACTAAGGGGAGATTTGTGTGGGCCAAACGTTCCATCGCCATTAGCCTCTATATAAGTTTTCTTTCAGCCCTTTAAGCTGAAGTGTTTTGAAGCCACTGGAATACAAAATTTGTAAACCCACCCCTTAGTACCCCCTAGAGTATGATTGACTGCCTTCGGCCAGCTCTGTGGCCCCTTAATATAATATGACCACCTCGAGGATTGGAACCAAGCAACTGGGTTCCGAAACGTCAGTAATTATATCTACTGAAGAATGAAAGGCTTTCTGATGTGACTATTTGAAGGGTGTAGATCGTAAGCGTGTATGTTTCATTAGTTTTATTCTGTGCTAAGGTAACTGAAGTCCACACGGTTTGTGGTGGGTTGTGTCAGAATTGTTCAGCTGCCCCTTCGTTCACACAAAGGATAGCCATCATCACTATTTCTCAAGGTGACTTGAACAGGTGCTGAGACGCACATATTGCAAAGACCAGCTGATTCTTTTTTAGTATGAAAAGGTTCTTTTATATTCCTGATTTTGAATGAACGTTTTAAGGCCTCTTAATCTAATAGTTATTAAGGGTCTTTGAGTTGCCTTGTGGCAATGCTGACATGGTTGCCATTGACAACTCAGAGATAGAATAAGTCAGAATCTGTTCATCTGCCATTACTTCCCATTGGTGGCCGGATGTAACGTTCTGAGACAACACGAATTATAGATAAATATTTATATCTACATTGGAGGTCCTTATCTTCTTTTGTTAAGTTTCAACCCATTGTACCTTTTTCTTTCTTTAGTGCATTGGCACATGTGAAAATCAGTAAAGTTCGCTACGTCATTTGGTCATCGGACATGGCATATGTGGCCCTTCTTTCCAAACATGGTATGTATGTCAATATCATGACGTAAACCTTGTGGCATAGAAGGGTTTAAAAGCACCTATCTTTTACTCAATATGCCGTGGCCCAGTGGAATATATCCCCAGCCCCCCCTGTACCAGCAGGCATGGGTTCGATTCTCGGACGCGCGATGGTGACATCAGGAAGGGTATCCGGTCTTCAAGTGCTCTAGCCTCTAACAATAGTCCCATATGCGTGGCATAAAACTGCATGAATTGAGCGGTCGTGTTTCAGTGGAATAGTTCGCCAGCTCCAAATAAGACTGCAAGAACACATGGGGCAGTTATGCCGACAACACGTGCTAGGTTGGGTTAAGTTTTGCTTAGATATTGAGTCATATTGTAACGGAAACTTGGTGCTACAGTTTCACCAGTCTGTGTGCACAGCAAAGTATGTCCTTGAGCGATCCGGCCCAGCTGTCGAAGATCTTCACCACCTCGGCCCCGGCCGCGAACTGCGCCGAGAGATAATCGATCGTCGCTTCGGTGATCCGGTCGAACAGCGCCTCGAACTCGGCCAGCGAATCGATCCGGACCGGGATGTCGCGCAACTCGCCTTCGTCGAGCAGACGGCTCGACCAGCCGGCCCGGGCGACCTCCTCCCGGCGTGCGACCGGAAGCGGGTCGGCGGCGAGCGGCAGGAACCCGAAGATGGCAGCGATGTCCATCCGGTTCGGGTCCCGTGCGGGCGCCCTCGGGCTGCTCTGGAAGACGATGCCGACCAACGGTCCCGTCCCCCGCCTCAGGCGTTCTGCTCGTACTGGATGTCGTAGACCGACATGGCGAACTCTTCCATGGCGATGTCGCCACCGCCCTTGGCGGTGAGGCTGGGCGCCGTGTACTTGGTCGGGAAGCAGTCGATCAGCTTCCAGCTCTGCACCGGATTCTCGTTGGCGTCGTCCATCAGACGCACGGTGAGAGTCCGCTTGCCACCGTCCTCGCTGCCGCCGGCCTGCAGTTCCTTCAGCCAATCGAACAGCCGCTCGGAGTCGATCACCCCGCGCTTCAGTGTGACGTCGGAAGCTTTGTATATGCCGGCGATCTTGGTCACGAGGTTGAGCTTATCGTTGCCGTTACGGTACTCGGCGACGGTGATCTCCGTGCCCAAACCGCTGACCTCCGAAAAGCCGGCCCCGACATCGCCGTCGCTGAACTCGACGATGAAGTTGAAGTTGTTATAGGGGGATGTACGATCCGCCATGATGGGTCTCCATTAGCTCCGTGAATAGAACTCACTAGGCATCCGCGGTCTTCTGACCGATGCGGAAGATGACGAACTCGGCCGGCTTCAAGACGGCGACGCCGATCTCGCAGATCAAGCGGCCGTTATCGAGGTCGGCCTGGGTCATGGTCGAGCGGTCGCAGCGCACGAAGAAGGCCTGGTCGGGCGTTGTGCCCAGGAGCGCGCCGCTGCGCCACTCGTTGAACAGGAAGGCCGAAATGGTGTCGCGGATGTTGGCCCAGAGCCGTTCGCCGTTGGGCTCGAACACGGCCCATTGGGTGGAGCGGTCGATGGAGTGCTCCAGGTAGATGAAGTAGCGGCGGACGTTGACATAGGTCCACTCCGGGTCCGAGCTCGATGTGCGCGCGCCCCAGATTCGGTTGCCGCGTCCGGTGAAGCTGCGCAGGCAGTTGACGCCCTCCGGGTTCAAGACCTCCTGGTGTCCCTTGTTGATTTCGCGCTCGAAGCGCAGGGCACCGCGCACGACTTCGTTGGCCGGCGCTTTCCACACACCGCGCTGGATGTCGTTGCGGGCGTAGATACCGCAAACGAAACCGCTGGGCGGCACGGCGATCTCGATCGGTATGGTCTCGTCGCCCGGCCGCGCCAGCGGGTTCGGCACCATGACCCAGGGATAGTAGATCGCCGCATAGCTGCTATCGATCCGGCTGCGGATCTGGCGCGCGTCGCCGGGCGTCTGATCGGCCGGCGTGTCGAGCACGGCGATGCGATAGCGCTCACGCTCGGCATGGGAGATCAGAGCATTCTGCACGGCCTGAAAGGTCACGTCCTCGAGCGACGAATGGCCGGGTGCCGCGACGATGGAGACATCATCCACGTCCTCTAGAAAGACCAGTGCGTCGTTGTAGGAAATGGCCCCTTCGCCCGGGTCAGCGTCACCGCCGACCGGCGTACCGCCGTCGCCGCCGCCGGTCATGGCCAGCTCGACCCGATCGCCGCCGGTAAAGAGCGCGGCATAGAGGTCGAAGCCGTCGAAACCGGCATCGGAGCGATAGAAGACCGGGTGGGCCAGCGACGCCGAGCGGGTCGCCGGCTCCTCGGGCAGCGCATCGCCCAGATAGCGCGGATGGCCGGAGAAGAAGCCGAGCCCCTCGTACAGCAAGAGCGTGCCGTCGGCGTCGGCCACCGTCAGGTTGAGCTGCACGATCTCGCTGTCGGCGGGCAGCGGGTCGACCGGTGCGTCGGCCTCGTCGAGCCATCCGCTTTCGGTCTTGCGGTAGAGCGTAGGTGTGGTGCCGTCGCTTCCGGCAACGGAGTTCTCCGCGAAGCTGAAAGTGGCGTGGGCGTTCTGCGTGACACCGCTGGTGCGAACCTCGAGCGTCGCCGCGGCACCGGTGGTCTCGGAGCTGAGGTTCAGGTTGCCGTCTGGGGCGGTGGTGCCGACCACGCCCGTGAGCAGGGCGCCGATCTCGGCCGCCGTGACCGCGCCGATGTCGGCGACGTTACCGCTGCCGCTGGCCGCAGTGTCGGCGGCGTTGAAGCCGAGCACGGCCAATTGAGCCACGCTCACCGAGGCGTCCGTGCCGCGCGAATCCGAGCCGATGACCAGTTGAGTTCCGCCTTCCAGGCGCGCATAGCCGCCGCGGAGGCGCGAGTTGATCTGATCCAGCAGGGACTCGCCGTTGGTCGCCGGGCCCTCGTCGACCGCCACGGTCTGCAGCTCACCGTCGATGGTGACCGCCAGTGACGTGTCGGCCGGGATCGCGACGGGCAGGACGATGGCGTCGCCGGTCGCTTCGGCGTTGGTCATCTGCTGGAAGCGGGCGGTACGGTTGACCCCGTTGACCACCAGGCCCAGGCGATCGTCCTCGATCAGGGCGATCGGGGTCGGCCCGCCGATCAGCACCGCGGGCGTAGCCGGATCACCGGCGCCGGCCAGCGCCAAGCTGCCGACTGGCGCGGTGTCCAAGGTGCGCGCGGTCGCCGGCGAGCGCTTCTCGAAGGCGGTCACCAGCCCGTCGAGCCCGGATCCGGGCCAGCGCGCGACGAAGCCCGCCGTATCACCGTCACCGTTGGTCAGGCTGTTGGAGCTGGCGGTGAAGGTCTCGGACTCGACCGCGGTGAATGTGCGCGCGAAATAGAGCCGGGCACCACCGTTGTTGAAGTAGGCCTGCACGGCGTGGGCGACGAAGTTGACGCTCTCCGAATCCGCGCCGTGGAACTGCAGGTTGCGGACCCCGCCATAGAGCCGCTCGAATTCGCCGAAGCTGGTCAGCACGTCCGACACCTCGCCGAGCGGACCCTTTCGGCTCGGCCCGACGAAGGCGGTGGTGCTGGTACCGACCCCCTGAATCGACTTCGATCGGAAGCTGGTCTCTTCGACGTATACGCCTGGGGCGAGGTATTCTGGCATGGCTCTGTCTCCTAGTGTGGCGGTCCGGGAATCGCTCCGGGGTCGGGTCGCTTTGGGGTTGGGTCTCCGCTTGTCTCGTTGTCTATGGCTCCGGCATCAGCGCCAACCCGAGGTTCTCGGTGACCACGCTGCCGGTCATGAGGTCGGGCTCCGGTAAGTCGCCGACCAGGGGAACCCAGACTTGCGGGTCGGCGAGAATTGCTTGCGGATCGGGCGGGCCGGACGCGGGGGTCAGGCGGGTCAAGATTTCCAGGCGGGCGGCAACGGTCTTCACGCCAACCTCGCCCTCCTCCTCCTCTTCACCCTCTTCCTCGGGGGGCTCGGTCACGAAATCGATGATCGGTATGCCGATCACCGGGACCGCGACCTCGCCGCGCTGGTCCGATAGGGATTCGCCCAGGAGCTGGTCGTCGCTGATGCGGATCAGCCTGACCAGGGCATCGGCCAGCGGCGTGCCATCGCCTTGGGACAGGGTCAGGCGAGCGCCCGACCAGTTCGGCCCGAAGCCGGCGGAGGGCCCGCGCATCAGCGGAACATCGACAGGCACCAGCAGCTCGGCCGGCAGCGGTGGCGCCCCCTCGCGGGGCGGATCGGGCGCGATGCGCGGCAAGCTGACCGTGAAGCTGCGGGCCGCATAGATGCCCTCCGGGTCCGCCACCGTGGCCGCGAAGTCGAGCGACTCTGCCGGCGGATCGGCAGGCGGCTCCTCGAAGGCATCGAGATGTGCGGCAAGATCCGGATCCGCGGCACCGGCCGGCTTCAGGCCGGCGATGACGTAGAGCCCCGCGCGGTTCCGAAACAGCGAGAGGCCGCCGCTCGTCACGCGCAAAGGACGGTCGATCGGCGTCTCCAAGGTCGCATCGACGAACCGCAGGGCCCCCAGGACCCGCCGCTCCACTCGGCTGCGCTCCTTGAGCAGGATCATGTCTCGGCTTCCTCCAGGACGCGGTCGCCGTAGCGGAAGCGGGTGGCGACCACCGGCTCGTATTCGCGCGCGCTGGGCGGATCGATCTGGATCACCCGCGCCACGTAGGTGGTCGAGAGCCGGTAGGTCGGCTCCATCACGTCCCAGATCCGGCTGAGGTCTTCCTGGGTGATGTTGGTCGGCGAGATATGCACCGTCTCTTCCGGTTTCCAGCCGCCGATCTGCATGAGGTTCGAGCGGTCGAGCACGGGATGCCAATGGAACTGGGCCATCACCCAGGTCATCAGCAGGTGCTCGCTGTGCTTATTGTCGCTCCAAACCGAAATCATGTAATGGAGGTCGAGCGGCAGGGCGCGCGGATGCTCACCCCGGCGCAGCGACGAACCCGCGGGATGCAGGTATTGATCTGGCGTGATTCGATAGAGGAACAGCGAGACGACGGTATCCGTGAAGGGTTCCGCGTCGGCAAAGTCCTCGCTCTTGGCCAGCTCGAAACGACAGGGATGGTCGATCCGCAAGTCTGCGGGATAGATATTGCGCAGATACTGAGCGATCGACTCGCCGACCGAATAGACTGCGGAGAAATCAGCCATCGGCGCCTCGTAACGCGCTGATCAGATCCTCCGGTGAAGGGCTGTTTAGGTCGAGACGCCTCTGGCCGATGGACAGCTTCGCCCCACGCCCATCCACGTGCAGTTCCAACAGCTTGAGCCGCGGATGGGATTGCCGGAGGTCGTTGTCCCACGCCCTGCCCGCTCTGCCGCTGTCCGACACGATCAGAGCATCAAGATTCTGCGTCGCGACCGCCGTCATCAACTGCTCCTGCCCTGTGCTATCGATCGTTAGAAGTTCGGTGTCCGGCTGTTGCGCGAGGATCTCAAGCACAATGCCGCGCAACAGCTTTGGAAAATCCTCTAGCGCAATACCGATCCGCATTCGATCGACTTTCACTTCATTCAAGGTTATTTGATTTAGTTTGGAAGATATATGGACATGAGGATCTGCTTGTTTAAAAATCAAAAGGCCCATTTCGTAAGACGAAAGATGCAATGAAGTACGCTCCAATGAACTCCCCCGAATCGCCGCTTCCAGGACAACCGTGGGCGTGAGCCCGCCGGTATACGAATAGATCGAAAGGTTCATTTAGAGAGTACAGGAGCGCTTTTTGTGAACGACATTGAAAAATTGCGGAAAGCGGTCGCACGCTCAACAACCGCAGAGGCTTTCCCAGAAAACGGGACTCTATTCGGCGACTAAACGAAATCCGTAAGAGAAGGAAGAACCTGTAGCCGAGCCAACGCTGCGGCTCGGCGTTCTCGGGCCCGGAGGTCTCAAGTCATGCGTCGGAAGCGGGCCGCAGCTTCGCCGCGCCGTCTGACGCTCAGCTTTTCCAGGATATGGTGGACATGGTTCTTGACGGTTGCCAGTTGTATGCCCAGCGATCGTGAGATTTCTTTGTTGGACTGGCCTTTTTCGATGAGATCGAGGACTTGAATTTCGCGCCTCGAGAGGCAGCCGCTGTCTTCGTCGCCAGACGGCTCCGCTTGAACGGCGTTGAGCCGGCGAAACAGGGCGCCGGCAACTTTCGCTCCGCAATGGAGCTGCCCCCGCTCCGCGGCACGAAGTGTCGCCACCAACTCGTCGATCGAGGTATCGCGCGTGACATAGGCACTGGCACCGGCTTCCGCGCAAGCGATGATGTCATCTTCGGAATCAGGAACGGTCAACGCAACTAGAAGTGCACTTTTTTTTGCTTGATTCAAGGCACGTACCGTTAAGAGAGCATTTGCCATCGCGAGATCCACAAGGACGACATCGATCTCCTCTGTGGCGATCATCTGGAGTGCATCGTGAAGCTCCGCCGTCGCGAACACTCGATCGAAATTCTCGCGGCGGGCGAGCGCGATCGCCAAGCCCTCACGATACAAACAAATGTCACCTACGATCAAAAGCCGCGCCATTGCTGCACCCTTTTTATTGATGCGGCCCTCTAAATTGTCAGATGGATTGCGGGAGTCTCCGCCTCCCCATTCCCTGCTGAAACTATAGCGAGCTTCCCTGCTCTTGTCTTCATGATTTGCCCGCCAAGCCAATTCGGCCTCCTGAATCTGGAGGATCGGGTCGGGATCCTTATTCTTGCGCTAACTCCAAAACAACTTGCCAGATTTTACCCGCTTAGAGTGTGGTGAATCTCACATGGACCATCGCCATTGGGAACTTTCCGGCGATTCCAGGGACCCAACACCTTCCGCGCTCGATGAAAGATCATCCGCAAAGGAGGGCCGACCGGCGGCACCCGCCCGATCTCAGGGCTCCCGGCCGGCGGATGGTCGCGTGGTGCGCGCCTCCTCGAGAAGCCAGTGGCGGAACGCCGCGACCTTGGGCTGCTTGGCCCAGTCTTTGGCACACAGCAGATAGTAGGAGAAACTGAGAGGCGTGCTGAGGCTTGGGTCAAAGGGGCGCACGAGGCGGCCGGCGGCCAAGTCGTCGGCCGCCAGCATGTCGCCGATCAAGGCCACGCCGTGGCCGTCGAGCGCGGCCTGCACCGCCATGTTTTCCATTGTGAAGCGCGGACCGCGGGTCGGGTCGATGTCGTGCAGGCCGGCCGCCAGCAGCCACATTCGCCAGCTCGCCTCGGCGTCCTTCCAGTCGACATGGAGCAGGGTGTGGTGGCGCAGATCCTCGGGCCGGGCCAAGGGATGCTCACCGCTCAGAAGCGCCGGGCTGCAGACCGGCGTATTGAGCTGGCCGAACAGCCAGTCGACCTGCACGCCCTTGTAGCCGCCCGGACCATAGCGCAGCGCCACGTTGGCGTCATCGCGGGCCAGGTCGACCCGGCGGTCAGTGCCGTCGATGCGGATCTCGATGTCCGGATGCCGGCTGCGGAAGAGTTCGAGCCGCGGCACCAGCCACATGGCGCCGAACGCGGGACTAACGCTGATGGTCAGCACCCCGCTCGCGCTGTGGGCGCGCATATGCTCGACCCCTTGGGCCAGCTTGTCGAAACCCTGCGTGAGCGTCGGCAAGGCCGCTTGGCCGGCATCGGTCAGGCGCAACGCCCGGGTCAGGCGCCGGAACAAGGGCACTTCGAGCAATTCCTCGAGCGCCTTGACCTGGTGGCCGACCGCGGCCGGCGTGACGTTCAGCTCGGCCGCCGCCTTGGTGAAGCTGAGGTGCCGGCCGGCCGATTCGAAGGCCCTGAGAGCGTTCAGGGGCGGGAGGCTGCGCGCCATTATCTATATCCGAATTTTTCTAGCGTATAGATCGAGATCTTCTCGTTTGTTCAAGGCTCTTCATACTCCTATTTCTACGATGATTGAAAACCACACCCCCTTGCTGTGAGTGTGCGCCTAGCGCTCCCCGAAGCCAAGCAAATCTAGATCATAGCTACACAACCAAGCGGTCGGCCCGAACCCCGATGAAGGACCCCATGTCCTCCTATTGCAAAGCACCCGATCTCAGCCGCAGCTCCCGGAATGTCGCGATAGTCGAGGAGCTCACCCCCACCAGCGGTGATCCGGCATGAAGAGAAACAGCCAGTCGGAATACTTCGTCGGTGTGGTTCTTTTAGTGGTCGCGGCTGTGACCTACAGCACGGCGGGACTGTTCACCAAAGGCGTTGAAGCCGGGTCGTGGGATGTCATCTTTTGGAGAGGCCTCTTTGCCGCCATTTTTACGACGATCTGGACGATCAACAGAGGAACGCTGCGGCAGAACTTTCTCGGCATGGGCCGTAGCGGATTGGCGGTCGGCGTAATAGGTGCATTGGGTACGGCCGCCTTCATCCCTGCGTTCAAACTCACAACCATTGCAAATGTTTCACTTATCTATGCAGTGTCTCCGCTAATCGCCGCTCTATTGGCTTGGTTCACCATTGGCGAAAGAGTATCGCGAAGGACCATGGCGGGCTGTGTATCCGCGCTCTTCGGAGTTGCGGTCATCGTTTGGGGATCCGTCGGCCGGGTTAGCCTCGACGGCGACCTATTGGCCTTGTGGATGACCACCGCCATGGCCGCCATAATGGTTATCTATCGGAAGTACCCAAATACGCCAGGGGCGGGCCCTGCAGTGCTGCAGTCGGTTCTTCTTCTGCCAATTGCCGCGATGCTTGGCAACCCGCTCGATGTCGCGCTCGTGGAGATCCATATCCTGGCAGCGTTCGGATTGTTGTTTGGCATTGCGTCGGTTACCTTGGCCGAAGGCGCCAAGCGCGTTCCATCCGGCCAGACAGCCCTTTTGGGCTCCCTGGAAACACCACTTGCGCCGGCTTTCGCATTCATCCTGTTTACGGAAACTCCGAGCTTTGCAACTCTCCTTGGCGGCTCTGTCGTGTTGTTTGCTGTGCTTTTGTCGATAAGGAACGACGACTAGACCCCCGTTTTACATCGAGCTATACCCGAAATTTGACGGGCGGTAAAAAGTCGATCTTTCGCGCGTTGATAGTTTTCTATGATCGCGCATGTGGACTTTGCACGACCGACGGGCTGGTGAGCTGTTTGGGCTTGACCCGATTTCGTGGACACCCAATGAGTTGGGAGATAGGAGTCCACGATGAGAAAGAGACGACCGCCGTATCCTCCGGAGTTTCGCCAGCAGATGGTCGAGCTGGTTCGCGCTGGACGGACACCCGAATCCCTTTCCCGAGAGTTCGAGCCTTCGGCTCAGGCGATCCGTACCTGGGTTGACCAGTCTGACCGTGACGAGGGTCGACGTGCCGATGGGATGACCAGCACCGAACGCGAGGAGCTGAAGCGTCTCAGGCGTGAGAACCGTCACCTGCGCCAGGAGCGGGAAATCTTGTCAATAGGTAAGCCGGACCAGCGTAAGCGGTGCGGCCGGACCGTGTGCCTATGAGCTTGACGTCGTGTTGAATGCCCAGGGCATGAGTTCATCGATGTGGCTCTGAGGGTGCTGATTGGCGATGGCTTGCAGTGTTTGCTTTAGGTAGTCGAACGGGTTCACGCCGTTGAGCTTGGCGGTTTCGACGAGTGAGGCGATCACACCCCAATTCGTCCCGCCGGCGTCATGTCCCGCGAACAGTGCGTTCTTGCGGTTCAGGGCCAGAGGCCGGATCGAATTCTCGACGATGTTGCTATCGATCTCGATGCGCCCATCGGTAAGAAAGAGCTGCAGGCCCGACCAATGATTGGCGATGTAAGCCAGGACCTCGCCCAGCTTTGACTTGGCCGACAATCGGGCCCGTTGGTGCCGCAGCCATTCATCGAAAGCCTCGATCAGCGGTGCTGAATGGCGCTGGCGCGCGTCCAGGCGCTGGGCGGCGGTCTGACCGCGGATGTCGGCCTCGATCCGATAGAGCGCCGCGATCCGCTCGAGGCCCTCGTTCGCGATGCCCGAGCCGCCCTTGTCGGCGAGCTCGTAGAGCTTGCGGCGCGCGTGGCTCCAACAGTAGGCCAGCTTCAGGGCCCCGCCGGGGCGCTTGGGATCGGTCAGGCGATTGTATCCCGCATAGCCATCGACCTGCAGCGTGCCGCTGAAACCCTCGGTAAAGCGTTCACTGTACTTCCCGCCACGGCCCGGCGCGTAGAAGTAGACCACCGCCGGCGGGTCGCTGCCGCCCCACGGGCGGTCATCGCGGGCCAAGGCCCAGAGATAGCCCGACTTAGTCTTGCCCCGGCCTGGGTCGAGGACCGGTGCCCGCGTCTCATCCATGAACAGCTTGTCAGAGGCTTTGATATGTTCGCTCATCCGCTCGACCACGGTAAGCACAGTGTAAAACGTGCTCTCAATTACTTTTAAGCTTTAGGCAAGGGTACCTTAATCTTGTTAGCTGCTTATTATCATCACGACGTACAGTCCTAGATACTTAAGTGTAATTAAAGAGCTGCCATGGTCCAATGGGTAACTCACTTGCCTCCTGCTAGGAGTAAGGGTTCGGTTACCCATACGGCTATATTTAACTTTGTGAAGGGCTATTAATTACTTTGTGAAGGCTTTACCCTCCAATACCAGTATCATATACACGTGCACTGTCCTAGCCCGTGCCAGATATGAGTGCATTTTTTAAACCGCCTCGTCATCGTTTAGTGTAATTCATAATATTTCATGATCAAGTTACATACTACACAAAGACGTCAAAGGTGGGAAACCTGAAATTTTGATCTCTTGGCTTTTATTTGATTTAGTAAACACGAAGACTCTTACTGTTGTAATTGCTTAAAATGTGAGGCTGTTATTTTGAAAGTTAGTTTCTTCGTTTAAGTCCAGTAGTTTTTTCGTTTGTTTTAATTAAGTATTAATTAACTCTTTTCTTTGTTGATTGTCGCAGTTGCAATGCTACAGTGTGTCAATAATTTAAGGGAAACAGGAACATATTGTATGTGTTGTAAGGAGGAGCTCTGCTACGCTCCTACCAACCGGCCATTGTTGCTTCCTTTGCCCACAACATAAATTATATGACGGTGTATAGGAACTACATTTTTTGCAGAACTCTGAATTGATAAACCGCTCAACAGCAATTATAAATCGAGAATCGGGAAATCTAGGTAGCAAGATCATACTCCATCTTGGTACTAATTGCCTTGTTGAGCAGTGTTGGTTTTCGGAAAATACGTTTGTGGACTCTAATTTGCTACTGATTACAGTAACAGGGAAGCGATTTTAAAAAAATAAAGCTTGGGTCTCCTTTTTTTTGCTTGTGGAATAGCAGCCCCAAATGGTCGCACATGCGCGCTTAGTCATCGAATCAATATAAAATAACACCGAGAAAACCGTGAGCCTTCTCTGTGGATATCAGTAGACAGTTCACAAATCAAAAATTAAGAAAGACAGAAGTCTTGTTGTTTCCCATGTGTCCCAACTTATCAGCGCTTTGCTTTCAGTTTGTGCTTCTTCCTATGAATTAATAGTCTTCTATTTGATAATATCTGGCGCAGTTGCTGGCAAAGTAGGGACAGACTCGGTCATTGCATAGTTTATAGAAATACAATTGTACGCCACTTAAAGCCTGTTTAAGATAGTACTTACCCAATTAAATTCAAGTTAAAAGTCTTCGAATTGTACTCGAGCTATTCTCGGTTTTCT
Source organism: Alatinidae sp. Z8VKAUB7J3 (assembly GCA_010016025.2). NCBI lineage: Eukaryota > Metazoa > Cnidaria > Cubozoa > Carybdeida > Alatinidae > Alatinidae sp. Z8VKAUB7J3. The sequence continues at coordinate 9,485,107 of JAAAKM020006971.1, read as the reverse complement.
TTTTCCTTTGTAGAGTTCAGAAACACAGCATACAGAGGTGTGCCTTGAATGGCTATCAGAAAGGGCAGGTAAGCCGGCTTAACCTATTGTTGCGGAAGGGCTAATTAAGGTGGAAGTTCTGTGCCCAATTCCTGTTCTGTTGCATTAAATTATACCCCAGTACAAGTGACTGTAGACATTTAAGATAAGGCCAGGATTAAGGAGTACTTGCAAAACTTTAAGGCATCTCTTTATTATCACCCAGACCCTTTCAAAAGGGGCACATGCAACTTTCATCCGTTGCACGACGCATGAAATTGTATATAAACAACTTGTAGCCAGAGGTGTTTCTCGTTTTTGATGAGACACGCACACTTACAAGAAAAGATGACAGAGAAATGAGGAAATAACATCATAAAATTCCCAACAACGCAAAATGATGCTGCAGCGCATATTTCATAACTTATCTTCAATTTAAATTTGGAATGTCTTGACTCTATTATTACATTTACTATTGTCAGATATACCATGTATTCAAGGGTCTAATCTTATCGGTAGCTTGAATGTGTTCTTTGAGGTATAAGGAGTATAGAAATATGCTTGTTTGATTAGGCATTGACTCTCTATATTTTCAGAGCAAAAGATCTGAAAATCATAAATCAATACTTGATGCTGTGAGCATGAGTACCCGCATATGGAGTATTTCAATATCAAATTGATTGCCTTACGTCGTTGCAAAGTACGTAAGGTATTGCAGCATTCCTATATCTTAAGTTATTTCCTCATTTAGCAGTAAACACGTCTTTTGCAAGGCATGTTTGTATCCTTTATTTGCATTTTAGAGCAACAGAATCGAGTTAGGAGAGTGTATGAAGTGGAGGGTCTTATCATCGATTTGGAAGCTTCTTTAATCAATCATGCCGTACCGAATTTCACAATCAGCACTTCTCATGCGTCAGACCTGCTCTCCACTTCTGTATTTGATTTTGAACCGAACACAAGATGTGAATACCACGAGGAGGTGGATACCAAGTTCTGCGCAGTTGGAGTAGCCAAACGTATCTGGTGAGTAATTTAACCGTTATCTTTCATGTTTCTTATGTCAAAGATTTTAATGGTTCCGAAACCATACATTTTAATCTCAAAGTTGCTCCGAAAGTTCTAGTTCCGTTTCGTAGCGTTGATTACTTAAAGATTTTATGAAAGATATGTATGGTTCGGAAACCATAAAAAATCTTTCAATTTAAAATCAACTCTGCTAAAGGAACCGAGTTTTCGGAGCAAGTTTAAGATTAATAGACAAAGGCATGTCACCACCACATACATGAGAATATCTCAGAGAAAGAGCAACCGTACCAAAGCGGCAGAGGCAGATGCCATCTTTGTTTGGGAGAAATTGTGCTCCGATTACAGCCAAAAAGGGCACACTGCTGAATAGGAGGTTGGAGGTGGTCATTAAGTGTCGTGACAGAAACCGCCTTTGTACGCATTTTGTATGCGCTACATCCATTCCTTGCCAAAAGGCAGAGAAGCAATATATCTGGGCCCTATAGAGGAGCAGAAGGGAATAGGTGATAAGGCCAATCTTCGTGTTTGGGTCCCACCGTGGAGGCCCTTGTCGTTGGCTTTCAGAGATAATGAATGGTCAGTTAAGTGTGTGCTGCTTTCTTGTGTAGTTTATTTCTTGGTTTAGGGAAATAAGATTGTCATCGTGTTTGTTTTGGGCTTCTGTATATAAAGCCAAAGACATTTGACAGCTGAGAATGAGTTATGAACATGCTGAGAGTTTGTTTGCATCACCATCGTTTCATCATTTGTTGGTAAAAAGTTGTACTTGAGCAACGATTTGTATACCCGAGTTGTTTATTTGTTGCTTGTGAACATCTAGTTATCTTTATCCATTCTAGCTTCTGCATGTCAGATTACCTATGCCCAAAAGCAGGCGTGGAATTCACGGAGAGGCATCTTCCAGCTGTTGACACTGTGCCATGCGCAGAAGCTGTATTTGTACCTTTAAACGACCCACCACGAGAAACAAGGCCGCGTAAGACTGTCAATGCTGTTACGGAGGAAAGTAGAACTTACGGGGCAGAGCGCTTCCCAGCCACTGACGTCAGATTTAAAGGTTACGCATCTGACGGGAGGGGACAAGATGGTACAAATCGTGTTGAAGCACCCATGGACAGAGTGGCACGATCACGTAAGTTACGGAACTGCAGCTTCATTAGTTTGTTCTATCGTTTGTTTACTGTTATTTTGCTTATTAGTCTTTTTATTGCTTTTTAGAATGAATGAGTTTAGCAAACAGCTTTTCTTGTAATCTATGGTGCGATGGGGACAGTAAGTTTATACCGTAAATTTTTTGTTTGTTGCAGTGAGTAACAGAGAAAGCAGGGAATAGGAGCCAAGCTCACATTTAGATTTACGAGGATTGTGTCCTTAAACAGTAGTAGATATGATATTTTCACGTTTTACGACTGACACTTATTATATCTAATAGCTTGTGAATACTTGCGTAGAGATGGAAAGCGGACACACATGTTCTAATATGTATAAGAGAAAATTAATTTATTATTTAATGTTGTATTTTTTATGCTGAATGCTACTTATTAGTACCGGGCTCCATTCTAGATCTTGTATCCAGCTTTTCATTGCTTTCTTTGGCAGAGGGAACGACAGCCCCCCTCACCGCTGGTCGAGGGTCTCCAACTGCAGGAAGAGGTAGGGGACGTGGTCGGGGAAGAGGAAGAGGGGCTGTAATTGCTGATCAAGTCTTAAGGCGCCCCGGAGAAAAGCCCCAGATTTCTTCGTCATCGTCTAGAGGAAACCAGGAGAACGATGCGCCAGTTTCTAGTCCACAAAGGGGCTTACCACGTTCGGAAGTTGATAACAGAAATAAACCACGACTAGCAGAAAACCAGAAGGGTAAGGTTCTTTTTGTTACTTTTACATGATAATTTTCTTCTGAATATAGAAGTGAAACGTGTACAATATTTCTATAATCTCTTTTTTCTGAAACGGCAATAAGTTGCACTTTCCAATTCGCGATCAAGCCTAAGGTGCAATTCCAGTTTGTTGTAATTGATAAAGGATCAAATAGTATTCTTAACCGTTTTTGGTAAATATGTATATTTCGGGTTAAGGCCAAAAGGTTATCAAATTGACTGACCTTGTTGATCGAGGAGATCATATCGAAATGAAGTTTGGTAATGCTGTTCTCAGTGGATTCTGTATTTATACAGGTGTGCCCTAGCTCTTACCCAAGGGCCGGGTTGAAGGAAACCCTCTGTATCCATATCAATGTTGCTTGCGTTAGCGAAGAGTTGATAGAGAACTTTCGATGAAGGAAAACACATTTGTTGCTTTTTTGCCCCTAAGTCTTCTTGCTATCGTCTTTTTACCGTCTACGTGCATCAGTAACCCACAAGCTGCTGCCACTTTAGCTGCCTTTGGCGGTCTCTGGAGCTTGGTACTAGTTATCCTTTATTCGCAGATACCGCTAGCTTCTTTTTATCATGAACTTTTTTCTGGTGGTCTCTACACAAGGACCACCCTCGCTTGGTGGTAGCCAGGTAACTTTAAAAAAAGGACCAATGAACAGGGTTATTTTGTCTGCAGCGCTATCACTAAGAGACCTGGAACCTGCACCTCTTATTGCTTCTTCATTTCACACGTTTTCTCTCTAAGATACCTTTATGATTGATATTAAAAGGGCCAGATTTAAGTACTTTTAAGTGGCGATGTATCGTTGATATACTTCTCCTATGTTGTTGTACATTTCCTTATGCACGCGCGGCTTTTTAGAACTCGATTTAAGTATGAAGTCTTAGTTTCATAGATAAGCTTGTTGATGCATGGCCTGATGAGTGACAGCTTCAAAGAGATAGAAAGTGGCGAAATACTAGATTTCCCCCAATCCTTGCCTTAAGATCCATTTTAGATTAACTGATCTAGTAGATTGCTATAAAAAGGTAGAAAATTTTTGCACTTGTTACATTTTGCGCCTTCTTGAGTTAAACGTCATCCTTTATTGCCGATACCATTTTTCCTTTATTTATTGTAAGCCCCTTTCTTTACTTGTCATCTTATCAATTTTTGTTTCAACACGCGTTTTTTGGGACCTCTTCCCACTCCATTTGGGTACGGTTTCTATGGTTGGTTCACTTAACCAGGGAAGCCCTCTGAGTCTAGGATCTTTGGATCTGTGATCATTTTGCAGCTCCAAGACGTAGTTTACCCCACCTTTTCACAAGAAGGAGGTTAATTTGCGTGGGTACCATATATGACAGAAGAGACATAACTTTGGAATTGTAGTATATAGTTAATAGAAAATCAAGTTAATTGCATAGAAATGTTCATTTGAAGATGCTAATGTCATCTTCGCAACTGATTAACAGTAGTAGCAAATTGACATCGGCTGTTAGCTCATCATTTTGCAGAAGACTACCGTACGTGACTCTCTTTCAATGCATTATCGCTTACGGAACAGCAAGGTTTGGGTTTATAAATTTTATCGCATTGAGTAAAGCCCTTAAGCAACGGCCAAAAAGATTCCTCTAGTTTGTACTGTGACTGACTGTTGAAATTTTATATGTATGTTATATTTAACTTGTATCTTTCCCCGAATATTAGCAGATATGTACGGGGCAGGACGAGGTGCTGGTCGTGGTATGACAATAGTGGGGCCACCAAGACCAAAAGCCTGGGCAGGTGCAGCACCAGCGCCACCCGCGGAGTTGGCGCCGATACCCCCTCAAGGATGGATTAAACAGCCGTGACTACAATGAAATGGAAGGTATCTCCACACTCCTACAGCACACAACGTCGTGCAGTGTGTAAATAGCGAAATGTTCTTGGAAACGGATTTCTTTTATCTTAAAACTGCCAACATTGTTTATTCGACGTTCTTTCGATTTCTCAATGTTTCGTCTTATCATTTGGAAGGACGTTTATGCTAGATATAATAGAACAAGATATAACAGAACAAGATAGCCACGAGAAGAGATGAGAAAGGAGGATCAGTCAGTGAATATGGAACGTGGGACACTGAAAAATATGTATTTATGAATAGACTGAACAAACAGTTTATCACGTATTATGGAGATTTAAAGGGCTCTGCGGATTATTACGTATAGAGTACTTAAGTGTGACGTCACAATTTAAAGAATAACAGGGGTGTGATAATATTTTGCCCCGTTTCATTCTGCGTGTTGATATAGATATCTCTTTCGACTTTGAGAACGATATTCTTGAGTAACAGTGGAGGTACGCTCTTTCAGACTTGAAAACCTTGTTATTTGTACACAGTGCATTATTTTAAAGAACTGGTAAACGTAACCGTGGTTCCTGAAGGCCTTTTGGAATTCAAACAGGTGTTTCTCGTAGCTAGTATGGGATTTAAAAGCAATGTTTTATAACCTAACATTTGATGGGAAGGTTACTACTTTGCGTTTTTCCTCACTAAGGAAGCTTTTGTGACGTCATCACTTTATTACTTGCTGAAAGACGCCATTGGTAAAGACTATGTGCTACATTTGAGAGCAAAAGTGTATCGCTTTACTTTAAAGACGCCAAAGCTAATTTATTAGTTTGGAAATGTGGAAGAGGTGAATTAATTTATCATATTCAGTTATTTTATATGTAGGGTAGTCTCATGAATTACTTAAATTCCTTTTTGCCCTGATTCATTGCGTGCAAAAATTGAAGACGAAAAACAGGTGTACAATTTCTAGAGGGAGCTTGGGCATTAGAATCTGCACTCTCTTGAGGGTTTGTTAAGAGGATTTTGACAACTGAACTGCACCTACTTCGTTTTAACAGTGAGACTAAATTTGAATTCCTTACAAATGAGTTACTCCTCTTTTTCTTAGCTGTGGTTTCTGGAGATTTCTCCAACTTTACTGCACCAACTTCCTTTTGTTACTGTAAGAATAGATTTCAATTTTTTTCTACAAATGATTATCTCCTCTTTTTTTGAGCTGTGGCGAGGTGGTGTCTGATAATCTGAAATTTGATAAAAACGTAACTGAGGATGCCCTCTGGCTATTACTACTGTGTACAGAGCAGCAACATCCTGTTGTTTGTAATTATTTGCGAAAAGGGTTCATATACATAATTTATGAGACTACTAGAGTTTGTATCATATTTGGTATCCACTTCCCGCCTGTTTGGCCATGAATCATACAACTTCAAGAACTATCTTTTTATGTATTCCATCAATGTCACACAGCGTCAGTCTCATTTGCAGAGTTTCATTGTCAAGCATATGCGAGAAAATTTTTATTAATACCAAAAGTGTCGAATCGTTTGCTTACTTTTCATAAAATTCTGTTGCCTTACAGTAGACTGCACATTATATTATCTTTCTCGTTCTTGTCAGAGATTACTTGTTTTTCTATTTCATTATCCTTTCAAATATACGTTACGTTGCCATTAAGGAAACTACTCGCCCCGACAGAATTTTAGAATCATTCTTTGAAATGACCACAGGTCGTTGTACTACTTTTTGAGAGCTATGAAGTATTACATACGATTGCCAAGATCAGTGGTGCTTAACATAGATCAATTGTGTTTAACCTTTGTTGGTGCACATATCCCTTCAGCTTACGCAAAGTTAATCCGTATATTCATAGTAATATCACTTAGTGAGATAGAACAAATGATATGCAAGACGTTACGAGTATAAGAAAGTGATTTGTTGAATACGTATAATTAACTGTATGCAAAGGTAGTCTGAGGGTGTCTTGCGGACCTTAAAAACCTTAAAAAACTTAAAAAACTTTAAAACTTAAAAAACTTAAAAAACTTTAAAAACTTAAAAAACTTAAAAAACTTTAAAAGCTTAAATACTGGGAAAACAGAGAGGATGACCTTAAAAATTTTGAAAGGGTCCACTTTTTATCAGTTGAAATGTAAGAAACCCTGAAAATTACCTTTTTTCTAATTGTCAAAAATATTTTTTAACTTTTCCTGCTGCCACTTGTTACCACTTATTCTAAAATTTTCGGCTGCGGTGCCTACAACACTGTTTTGGCTGTATGAATGTGTTGTGACGGTGAGGTATACATCATTTCCTTTATACACAAAATTATGATATCCAGACTTGTCTTGTGACCTTGAAAATGTCACCAAAAAGAGCTACAAACCTTAAAAATAGGCCAAAATTGTGAAAATGAAGTTAAAAAATTACTAGACACCCTGAGTCTTTTCAATCGTTCTTACACAGTACATCGATAGACATATTAGCGATGGCTCTTTTGTTTTTATGGAGTGTTTAACCTTGGGTTTAAGCTATTATCATTTTTATAAGACCATATCACGTTTCTACTGCATTAATGCTTCGTATTCCCATACGGTACATGTATCCCTGGTTAGGAACCACGGGCGGAGGTCCTTGTGCACCTTCTTTCTAACACGATGAAAGAAATAGAGGGAACAATGTTTGGTCAAGGTTTGAAACCTGTAGCTGTATCCGTGGCTTAACACATTTTGAATTATTAAGGCTGCATAAAATATCCAAATTTTATGAAAAGAAATTAAGGATACCTGAGTGTATCAACGAGAAGAGATGGTGGCTGATTGGGAGCTAATGTGGCGACTAGAGAAATAGAGTATGTTAACATCGGAAGTCACTCAGCTCAGTTGGTAGAGCGCACGCCGCGAAAGCGTGGGCCACGGGTTCACAACCCGATGATGACATATTTCTATTTCCCTGGTGTTCTTTCAATACACCTGAATGTTTAATTTGTGATGTGCGACGATCAAAGGCGCGAATATAAAGTTTGTAGAAAATATGTCCCAACATAGGGAAATAAGGTATCTTTCTAAGGCAAAACACCAATTTGGGATCACCGAGCCGGACGGTCACTTTTCTCTGACGTTTGGTCACCGATAAGTTCCGGGAAACAATTGCCGTCTGAAAGCTATGACCCCACTCTATGTCGATTTAAGCTTATTTGCTTTTCAGTGAATGATGATAGGGAAATCAATTCATTTGTTGGTGGCAATGCTAGAAGGTTCTTTATACCTTGAAGTTCGTTAAAATGAAGGATGCTGCAGCGAGGTCAACTAGTGTACTTTCCCAATGTCCATACTCTCTTTCCATCTTGTCATTGTGTTCTTTCAATGCATTTATTGCTTTCGTACATATTGATATAGAGTTATTTAAGCAACTTTATGATAGATGTTATGTATACATATTCGTTGGTTTTATGTATACATTGGTTGGTTTTAAATATAAATTTATTATCTGTGACAAGGTGTTTTTTTAAGGCCTTGACTCATTCTGCTACCAGGGCTATGTTTAGTGTACGCAGTTCGGTCGCGGAAGATGTTCGTGCGCATCGAACACTTTCGTAGCCGTGCAGATACAATTTCCATTGATTTCAATTTACATGTATTTGCTGGCTCCTATACATGACACGAGTTAAGTACACGAACGCTACCATGGACATTTACCACAGGCGCTACAGTCTCTCCCCTGTAACGGAACTATCAGTATCCGATAGAAAAGTTTGTTTTCTGTGGTTCGTCACGCTAAGGAATGTATGTATGCATATATGAATGCATTTATATATGTATGTATGTACATATGAATGTATGTATATATGTATGTATGTATGAATGTATATATGTATGTATGTATGTATGTATGTATGTATGTAGGTATGTATGTATGTATGTATGTATGTATGTATGTATGCATGTGATGTGCAAAGTTAAGGGAGGGCTATCTTTTGAAGTCTTTGTAGATTTCACTGAGTTGACCTTAGCCCTCATTTCACCTGCAGCTAACTTAATCTCGTTTTTTGGTGGAACGTACATTGCAACAACAGCTTCTCTGAAGACTTTTAGGCAATACTGAAATTGTATGTGGCCCTCCATGGATTGAGCCCTTGTCTGTCATTCTGTGGAAGACAAGTAAAATATGCACTAAAACTCCGTAACTTGCACCATTTCTTGCTCATTTGGTATACAATTTTTCGTGTATGAAGTCAACAGATGTATCCCAATATATTGTCATGACGTAAGCTGTCAGAATTATTTACTTTGACTTCTACCCCAGTTAATAGAAGTGTGGAATTTCCTGACCACTTGACTAAAGATAACATCCTTTAAATCCACTTTTGATAGTATTTCAATGTTCTAAACAAATGCAATAATCATTCAGTGAATCTGCACATGCAAAGGCAAATTGAATAATAAATACACAAAAACCTTGGAACATCAGCAAAACTAAGTAGACGACTAAGTAGACGGCAAAGTAGACGACTAATGGTTTTAAACTCTTGGAATCATTAGCTATTGATGTACTATAATGTGTCGAATGAGGCAGACAGAGGGAAAGTAGTTGTAGCCAGTGGACACAACCTTTAGTAGTTTTGTCAACACACAGAGTAAAGTGGTTGTGAAAAACGTTTTCCATCAGTGAGATCATGTTGAAATATGGAAATGCTGCGTTATAGATCTGAGCAAACAAAAATTTTCAATCTGGGTATACTGAGCTCCCATGTGCATGGACTTCGATTTTAATACCATTAGAAAAGCAATGATAAATAACTTGTACAATTCCTTGTCATTAATTCTGATGAACTGTACCATTTTAACTAATACTTCCTTATGTCTTGGGTTAGGATGAAAAACATACTGGGGAGAGTGTTGGGAAGCGATAGGGATAGCTTTTGCAACTTTTGGAGATTTATTTGATACTTGCTGTAGTCAAGTTATCACTGCACTTCAGGAGTGTAATTGCTTGTCAATTTCAAGTTTACTCTTTAAGCTTTATTTTAGCTTGAGGAGGTCATTAACTCCAGATGTTAAGGTTGTGGTAGTGTCAAAGTAGAAATCAAGTGACTTTCTGGGAAAAGCGAACATTGATGGACATGTTTGTAGATGTTGAAAGTTGTTGAGAGTGTGGTTATACTTGTGGAGAAAATTATGCATATGGAAGCTCGGAGATAATGATCGCACCGTAATGATTCTTGCAGTCAACAAATACATATCTCTTCATTTACAATTTTAGATGAAGACATCATATGCTTAAACAATGTATGCAGTCCCAGGGACACAGCTAACCAAAGGTATTTTTCCCCGTCATTTTGTAGAGTTCTTGTTTTTCCTTTCAAGGGGTAATGGATTTTATGAGTTGCCTAGTTAGTCCTGGACTTAAAATTCCTTCTACAAAAGCTTGAAAATATTTTTGAAAGCACGGTGAAGTAAAGAACTACACATAGTTACAAAGAAATATAGTTCCTGTGCAATGTTTATAATGTAGCAATTTCACTTTTCTTCATTTCACCTTGAAATTACTTGAAGAAATAAACTCTGAAGAATAAAATTACTGCATTTGTACTGATGTGCTGATGAGCTGATGTCTGTAACATAGGGAGTTACAAGGTCATTGTAGCCTATACTTGTTGTTGTTGGCCTTCAGTATTTATATTGTTAGCTTAATCTGAGCTATATCTGTAGTATATGGAATTCTGTATTGCTTCGTATTGTTTTGTTATAACTCGTACTATTGTAGCTTTTAACACTAATGACCTCATCATCCTATGTGTGAAGAATGCTACCTAGCTATCATGGCACGCTGCAGCTATGGTGACCGGATAATAACAATTCCTTTATGCTCTGTCACCAGCATTAACTCCCAGTATTCAAACAACAGTTTGAATGTTGGATTATCAGGGCCTTTTAACTGGACCGTTAATGGAAATTCAGCCACCAGAGTCTAACAATCCATACCCAAGAGTATAGGGTTTAGAGAGTCGAGAGAAAATGCTGTTTACTGACTTTTACTCATTGTGTGTGGTCACCAGTGGCACTGTTTTTCAATCAGGATTCAAGTGGATCCCACGAGGTACTTTTGTAGATACATATAGTGAAGGGTACACCACGGAAGGGGGGAAAGGTATAATTATTTGGTAATGAACCAATATTCGTACGTCCTCTGACTCTCAAGTCAAACCCTCCCATGACACCGCTGTCACAATGGTCTCAGTGCGAATTCTCAAGCATCGAGAGAGTCACTCTGATAATTGATAATTCATTTTTAGTTATAAGCTGAATGAACGCTTTTTTATCACAGTGTGAATCACGTTTTTGGCTCGATATTGGAAGTTAAGACCGAGGAATAGAGGGTGATTGCTCCCCATGATATAGTAAGGGGGAATGCACGGCTAATGGAAAGTAAAAGAACGCTCGTCTACTTTTCTAGGAATACGTTCAGCTCCACAGATGCCCAAAGTCGACAGAAATCTCACATAGAAGCATGCACTAAAGGCGATTTGGTATATTCCACGGGTCACATGAGCACACGTGATATAGAAATATCTTTCAACTGGCTATGACCCTGATGACCCAGTGGCGTTATTTAATAGATCAATCCCATGTTTTAATGGAATACTAAATTGGGTCTTTGATTTGAAATGTGGATGGTTACGTAAAAACCCTTGGTTTTAAAAGATGACATTTAGAAGCGGTAAACACAGACAAAAGTTCAGCAGCTGGTGAAGATATTTTCTTTCACCGCTGTATTAATCTATTGTCATGTCCGCTTATTATTTACATTGAACAGGTCCCAAGAAGATAATGATTCATTACAATGATCAGGGTAACTTTAGTAACTTGTATTTCTGATGTAAATATGGTCAGCTTTCTTTATTTGCTGTAAAGAATCAGCCATAGACCCATCAACAGCTCTCGATTCAGTTTTTCTCAAAACAAACTCTATGGCTTTTTCATTCATTCCTAGCAATTCTTTTGCTGTCAAGAGGTTTGCCATGAGAAACGCCCCTTCTTCAACGAGAGGTAAATGGCTATCTACACCGTCTTCAAGCAGCCTGACAACCATTCCAAGGTTTTCCAATACGATGAGTCTTTCTATCACCGGATATAAATCGGAATCACTTGAGTGTAAGAACGATCTCGCCGACATTTCCTCGAAATCATCCAGCGATGTTTTAAGAAGAGGTATTTCGGGTGTTCCTCAAGCTACGTCTACTCGATCTTCTTTTAAGATGACCCCTTCCAGGTACGTTTTCCTCTCCTAATATATTTAACATTTTAACGTAATGATACGCATGTAAGTTTATTGTATGTGTCCATGTTAATTGTGGTATGTTGAGTAGTAGCATGATTTATGTTAAATGAATTAGATGAACGTTTATTTTACACTGGAGCCACCCAGTAAGCTTGTGTATGTATCTATAAATTTAGATGGGTTAAATTGAAAGAAATGTCTAAAAAGAACGCCCAAAATTAATGTGACAGTATACGAAAACCCATTCGATTAAGTTATTGCTTATTATGTTTCATATACATTTCTTTCTCTATTAATTTTAGTGTAGCCTTTCAATTGACTGTCTCTCACAAACGTCTTCTTTCTATTTAACATTATTGTTGTGGTATTTTAATTTCTCGGTATTATCCGAGTTTTCAGTTCTCACAGTTAGCTTTAAATTTTTTTAATTCGTTATCTTTACTGGTTTACACTGTCACGACGCTTCACACTATAAAGTGGAGAGTTATACTGACTTTATTTTAAAAATCGCAATGGGAAAGCCAGCATAGTTGCCATGCAACTCGTTTAGGATGAATAGTTGTTGCAATCTCCTTTAAAATGGAATGGAAATTTTAACTGCAAACGCAGACTTCCAAAACTTTCGTTACACTAGAAAAGGAGGAGTCGAATGATGTAAAGAAAAGTGGTCACTTAGGGGTTCTCACATGGCCCATGATATTTTATTTCCCAGCACAAAACAGGCTCTAGGATCTCAGGCATAGCATAAGAAGGCTTTGTCGATATTTGATATGGAAGTTGTAGATATCCAAACCGTTGTTTGTAGCTGAAGTCCTAGGTCCCTATGTGCATTAATGCTTGCCTCCCCACCTTTGCCCATCTTCAGTACAATTCTCTCAACGGGTATACACAATATTCTATTTATGTCTTTTAATGGTGTAGGCAATGATCAAGTATAGATCAAATATACGTTATGTTAGCAAGTAATACTTATTCTGACTATAAATAAAAGCCGGATGAAGTTCAGATATTGTTTCTGTTATGGTAGTTGCTACTGTCATTAACAAATATCTTCCCTGAAATGGTCCGTTTTGTGTTTCTTAGGTGGAAAACAAGACCATCTGGGAGTACCGCATGTGAGTATATTGATTGTTTACTGTTACCTCCTAAAACCCTTTTTGATCTAACGTACTTCTGTCGCAGTGGACTTTTTAATGTGGGTTAATATATCCTCGATGGTATTAAGCTTGTTGCTATTCGCGTTTTGGTTGATATCCTATCGGGTTAAGTAGTGTTACTTCCAAGTTAAGTCGAAAAAGTCTTTCGTACAGAAAAGTTTACCCACTACATTTTGTCAGTTTTTTGTCCACTGCTTCCCATGAACGTGATAAAATAAACCTGTTAGCGATCTTCCTTGGTACCAATTTTATTTTTAAGAACTTCTCGAACAATAGCGGCACCTGTGGGAGACGAATATGAGAAGAAGGAGGAAGGCTTTTACTATTGAGAAAAAAAGAGGGATTATCCACTATCTTTCCAAAGAAATTCCATTTTCTACCTGATACTTTTGTCGTCATAGGGTGACTTCCCATCATACGTCAATGACCAATGTGTTACAAATACATAGTGGATATGGTGTTGAGCAAACGATTTTAGGGTTGTAGTTTCAGCTCCCGTCAGTATGTTGAAACCATGTGGGTAGGGCCCAAAGGCTCGTATCCCGATTGAGTTGTTTGACGCATGATCTTAGTGTCTTTGGTTCGTACCCACGTAGGGTTGCTGTGTTAATGATCTTAGCGCTGTGGGTTTGTATCCCGGTCGAGCTCTGGACTCATAATCTTCCGATCTTGGGTTCATATCTTGATCGGTTCATTCGATTAATGATCAATAAACGTGGGGACATCAGTGAAGCATTTACAGCAGCAATTGCGGGGAAGGTACTACAATAGCTTTGCACACCCCTGAATTTTAAGAAGCTGCTTTAGGTAAAGATCAACAGTTGCAGGAACGATAGAACTTCATTATTATCACAATTGGCTTCCTTTTTTCCTCTCATTGCCGCTTTTCGATGTTGGCACCACTTATCACTTCTTTTAATTTGATAATGACTCTTTCAGTTTTTTGGCTCGAGTGTTTGTTTCCTTCCCCCATGAAGTAACCACCATAATCGGGTCATCCTGAGCAGTTTTGATAAGGCTGCTGTTTTCCTGCTTGACGAAGCATTTAACATTCAGTAAAAATAGTGTGTTTGACCATTTCGTTTGAATTCAAGTCAACTACATATCAAGATCTCTTACGCCAAAGGCTGGGCTGGGGATGGAGCGGTGTCTTGTGGTATGTCCACTCTGCAGCCATATACACCAAAATACGAAGTTATACTATTTATATGCAAGTTTTTTGACTATTAATTTAAAAACTTCCCTCTTACTAGTGGGAATTCTTGTAGCTCTAAATTAGTCAACCAATTTGCTCTTTCTGGACGATAATTATTTTTGCAGTTTTCTTCTACACCCTATCCCTCCCTTTCAAATTGCGTTGGAGGCGATGAAGGACAAAATATTGGTAGTTGCGAAATCTTCAGAAGCATTTTTGGTGGGCATCTTTGATTCTGCAGTGTATATATTAAGATGCACGATATTACGATGCACATTTGTTGTAAGCTAGCACAGGAGTTCCTGTGCTAAGCTAACACAGGAGTCCCTATCTACTAACTTTCAAAAACGAACAAATCATTTCTGGCATCTCA
>JAAAKM020006971.1:9405373-9463555 GCA_010016025.2 Alatinidae sp. Z8VKAUB7J3 | reverse complement strand
TTTTTTTCTTGATTTGTCACTGCACATAAGTTTAAATAGCTACATAGAAACACCCAGAAAGCTTAAAATACCAACGAAGCTTCATATTCTCGAATACGCTTTGTGTATCGAGTAGGATTCTTTTCCCGTGTAACATTTGTGTGAAAAGGACAAGTTTATTGTACATCAAACAGTTTCTAGTTAAATAAAACAGTCACCGCAGTAAATATTTGTCTTTCGACCCGCTGCCCCTAAGTAGACCTGACAGGTATTGTGCCCACTACCATCCCTGGCTTTAAAACGGCAGAAACCTAACGTGCTGCATAGCAATACCGATGCTCTATTATAACGATGATTCTGAATTGAACTCCCCGGAAGCCCCTAATGATCGCCTTAGAAAACTAAAAGCTCGATCAACAATCGCCTTTGCTACATTGCACACTATCCTATAATTTACTAGATGCATGCACTGCAAATCAATTGATTGTGGTCCATATCGACTTGAATAATATCTAACCGTCTTGGCAATCAGTTAAGAGCAGTTAAGTAAGCGAGTGTATTTCACGCAAATTTCTTTTATAGACCTCAAATGTACAAGAAATGATAAAACGAATAGTTTAAGGTTTCGAGTTTCATGTCGATTGAATTAATACTGGGAGAAAGACATTGGTGGGCAGCAAAATAACTGCAGCAAGACACCCCCCCCCAAAAAAAAAAGCCAACCCCAAACCCATCAACAACAAACAAACAATAGGAGTGGTACTGTGGTGCACGTGTTACGAAGAAAATGTGATCCCTACTCTCAATTACTGGGAACAAAATTCAATATATATAATACCTAGTCCATGTTTGTCTGAAATCTTTTGGAGCTCCTGGAAGTATACAATCTGTTCTGCACGATCTGTACTCTAAAAAGAAAACATAAAATTGACCTCTTAGTTAAATACATTTCACACAGAAAAGGAAAAGAGTTTCATATGCCTATTTGCATGATGCGGTTTTACGCCACGCTCTCCGCTTTGACAGTGGCTAGGGCGATGCCAACATGCCAATCTACATGTATGCGGAACACTTATTCGAGGGGAGTGCATTTTAAGACGGGATAGCATTTTCTATAACGGAGCCTTACTTCCTAGTACAGAAGGCGGATTCACTAAACGATGTATCACAGCGTCTTTTAACTGTTGGCAAACAGTCTCACATTGAGCCAAAGTATCCATATTAAGGTAATATCGTTTCGGTCATTACAGTAAACCATGGCTTCATTTCATGTGGAATCAGGGACCCAATCTGGTTTCACAAATACTACAAAAATTGACAATAAATTGTAAGTTGTATGCAGAGCTCCCGAACTCCTATCTCCAGCACTGCCATTAACTAACTCTCATTGCAACAACAATATGTATTTCCCGAAACGTCATCCAAAGATCATAAGTAACTTATAATTGCTATGAACGTTCACTTTTATGCCCCGAAAAACTAAATTAGTACTGGTCTTTAAAAGGCAGCGTAGAAAAACATTTGTAGGAACATGTTAACTACTTGTTGACAATGTCTCAGGAAAATTAGTCTGTTTCTAACACCTACTAGCATCCAACTGGCTTTTAAAAACAAACTGATGTGACACAATATCAACTACACCATAGGTTAACAGCTTTATCCGGTGTTTCAACAACAAATAAATTTCACATTTCACACAAATTTTAAATTTTTTTTTTAAAAGGGAAAACATCATTTTGCTGTGCAAGCTAACTTAATTCCAGGTACGAATTCGCAAGTCGGAAAAATAAGATTTGGTTGTTTGAAATTGTGAACATGAAACATTAATAATCAGGGGTTTGGAACAAATATGCGCTAAAATATTTCTAAAATCAATAACCGGTGGGGATCATTATTATTGTATTGAGAGTTGTCCCAAGCTTGTTTGGGAAGGAATAAGCTTAAAGAGGACTTTAGGAAAAAGGAAGCCTGCATAGATTCACTGCTGAATGGAACGAGCACGACCTATGGTGCTATATAGACTGGAGTTGTAGATAGGAAGGACTGGTGTGTTACGTAGGACGGAGTGGTGTATGAGGTAGGAGGTACTGGTGTATGAGAAGTCAGGTTATCGAATACAATGCCATTACCTAAAGTACTGTTTGCGAATAACTGAGACACATAAGTCACTCTTGTGATGACTGACAAGTAGATATTTGCAAACACTGAAAATCTGACATTGTCCAGATAGCTGTGGACGTCTTACAAGAGTAAATGCATGCTGACATAATACCTTCTTTCCTCGAGCTGCGAGTATTTCTCTTAACTTCTTTAAAACTGCTTGGTGATTAATTTCAGTTTCTTTCGGGAAAAGCTGTCTGACCCTATCCTGTAAATAAATTGTACAAGAAAATGATCGATACATTTATAGTAAAATGTAACACATTATTTTCAATAAAAATTGATACGTTCAAATTTACATAGACATAAACATGAAGAGCAACTCAAGTACTACTCTCAGTGTACGAAGAAGAAAAATTGGAGGGCATTTCCATTTTTCAAAAATTGTAAGGATAGATGAAGGTATCATGCGAGTGTCCTTATCCTATCCTTACAGCCGGCCGAGTTTGTTTGATCTATTGGGAATTAGTTGTTGTGAATCGAGTGAACTTTGGCTGTTTCTGTAGTCTAGCTTCATCCATTTACGTGTTACGTCAGTGTGAAGCAACACGGAAAAGTTGTATGCACAAGCCAAGTTCTACGGATAAGCCTAGGATAATTGCAACTACTGCTTTCTTAATTGCAGTCTACCATAATGTCCTGTCATAAATGGAGTCTTTACTCGAAAATCTTGACAACAAATGAGTGATCAACATTACTTTACATGTACTTCTGATATCGCATTCTACTTACTGTTCCCACTGCCTTAACTTCAGTCCATCCACCCTCATCAGCCTCGTACTGAATTTTCTTTTGTTCCTTATCTCCTTCTTTCTTCCTTTGCTTCTTACCGACTTTTTTGTCACCTTTTTCCCTATACAAAAGAAAAAACGAAAATATCTTATGAATGAAAAGTAACAGGCATGTAATATAATGTTACTTTAGAGAGATAAACATCAAGAAATCAATGACAAGTCAATGGCAACAGAACAAACCCAAACTGGGAGAATAAACATCGAGATCTACACAGGAAGATCTGACATTCTGTTCATGGGTAGAGTCACGCAAGACTAGTGGTGATAAGAACTAAAACCTATTCTGCTTCTAAAACAATAATGACGCTTTGCAATTACTACAGATTAGTTGCTGTCAGAGTGAAGGTTACCTATGCTGAACGAGTAAAGTCATCACTAAGGCAATCCAATTTAGTTAATCGAGATGTCTGACTAACGTCATCTTCGATTAAATGAAGTTGCAAGATATTTAATAAGCGGACGACTAATTAATGGAATCATCAAATGCCTACCTCGTTTCCGACTAGTTCAGACAACATTGTCTACAAATTTCAGCGGAACGAAATAGAATTTTTTATGACCAAGTAAACCAAAACTATGCGAAATAGCCTAAATCTTCACTTCGACAATTCACAAGTATATTTTAACACCATAAATAACTTAGGTAATCTGTGCCCAAAGTCTGAATGAAAACTTTATCTATCCCTAAATTAAGCTAACGTCTCGACGGCTGAATTGACTACCAAAGAGGTTTTCAAATAATCTCTTAAGTCAATCCGGATCTTAATATGAGAAAAAGGAAGGAACCTTTCTAGAATTCAAAGATCTTATATCGGTAGACACATATTAAGATACTAAAAAGCACCCAGGAGCTGTTGATAGGATAACCAGATGATTTGTAAATTCAATACTATATATGATAAGACATACACTGAACACTACTGCTATAATTGGTTATCAACAAGGGTGCACTCATAATCCACCAATGTTCCCAAGCACCTTTTTGGTGCAATGCTAATTTCCCAAATTGGTGCAGTACAAACTTTCCTGGTACCAGCTTAAATTGCAGCAATGCTATTTGTAATTGAACACTAGAGGATAGTAAATCTTATCACCAAAATGTTTTAGACTTTTAATGCTGCTGACAATCACGCCTTCTACATTGTATACACCCAGTTTTACCCAGTGTTGGACCTATTGGGCAACTTGGGCCACTCCTTGATACACCTTACTTACTCTTTTGTCCTTAATCGCCCCCAAGTTTATCCTTTAATAAAAAGTCGCCCCCCAACCTACTTTAAACCCTTCATTTTATAGTCATCCAAAATACACATACTTGTCTGTTTTCAAGAACATGGCTGCTGTCATTTCCCTCATTCCACCTTCTGGCAAATCATAATCTGATGAGCTGTCATCATCGGATGACCCAAAGGTATCACTGTCAGAATCCTCATCATCACCCTTTGGAATAAAAAAATAAAATGCAAGGAAATTCAATGATTGTCCTTTAAAATTTAATATTGTAAGTGTACCTCCAGTGGTCACAAATATTTTGATATTTTGTATACTATACTGAACATATATGCCTCCATTCATTCATTTCACTTTAGTCTTACTTTTGTCTGTACTTTCTGTAAAAGGCTGTCAAAGTTGTTTAAATTGCAGTACCAACAACTGAGATGATTGCCTCATATTCACTTTTGCCTATCCCCTGCAAAGATGTGCTTCAGTTGTGCACAGGACAGCAGTAGCACACAGGTTAAGCTTTGTAAATGGTCAAACCATCTAAATGGAAGGACTTGGAAGTTGTGCTCCCTTGAAGGTAAAGCACTAAACTAATGTTGAACTGAAGTGGATACCATACATTCTTTGTCTTTTATGGTGTAGGTTTTGTACCTTATGATGTCAAAAACATCTTGTTCCACAAGAACCTCATAAAAGAATCACATCTATTAACTTGCAAGTATATATACAGCGAAACAAAAGTAGCAGCTCAATTCCTTGCAAAACAAACACAATATTAAAAAAAATCTGGCTACTGTTGGTACACCAGCCAGCTGGGAAAGTGGATAACAGGGTCAGAAAAGCGTCATTAGTATACAATCTCTGCCATAACAATATCATAGTTTGACCTTTATATGTTTGCTCATTTAGTAAAAATAAAGTCAACATCAGGATTCAAGCAAGAAGTGTCTATCTGTGAAAGTGTTACAGCAGAAACTAGTATCACTTGTACAACACAGATATCATCAGTCATCAGCAGTACACCATATTCTACCAATTCAAAGCAATCTTAAGCAAACACGACATAATCAAAATCAATCATCTTGATAGTAATTCATAGTTTCAGCCTTCACTTACGCCTGACTTCAGAAACATGCTGGCACTCTCAGCTGGGGGTGGCTTTCTTACAACTTCTTCATCAGATGATTCCTCATCTGATGCTGCATAAAACAGAAACAGTGTAACATTTGTTCAATTATAATCAAAACACAAATAATTTCTATGCATTACTCTATGATACAAAGTACCATATCACACTTCTATTTTTACAGTTTGGCTGGGGTTTTTACCAACAAAATCCATTTATGCACTCATCTATCTCCACTTCATCTGAATGGAACCTAAAAGATGCCATTCTTTTCAATTATATACTACTCAACTGCCTTACTTCCTTTGACCAGAATTTAACAGATTTCATTATCTGCAGCCACTCACTGAGACAAGGTTATATTTTAGCCTTTAAAAATTTTTGACACCAATAAATAATCAAATAGTACATTTGAACTTGATATGTCATCTACAGGGGTAGTACATTTACATAGAGTAAGAATTAAATATAGGATTGGTCTTCTGGGGTATCTGAACTGTACTCTGTCTTGGGAATACAAAAGAGAGTTTGGAAACACTCTGCTTACTCCCATTAGGCTATCATAAATTATTGTATTGCTTTGGTTGAACAAAATGTATAACCTTAATATCTACCATTTAATGACATAAAAAATATTGAAATATCAGAATTAATCTCTAAGCACACAATAATATAGGTTATTGTTGATCTCACATAACTAAGGCCAATGTTGGTTTTTAATACTGTAGCCAGGCTAGGTGACAATCACAAGACATGAAATAGCATTATTCGACATTGCAAATGAAGACTTCCAAATACTACTATTAAATCAGCCACATCCAAAAAACCAACTTTAACCCTATCTTGAAGAGTTTACAATTCAGGACATCCCGCTGTTTAAGGGGTTTTGATGCTCAGAAGTTCTAATTTGGCCTTCTGTATTCCTCTGATGGCCATGTGACAGCGTGAGAATATGCAATTTACTTTGCAATCCTTAAGGTTCTAAAAGTGGACATTGTAAACACAAAATAAAGTCTTTACCGATATCATCTTCATCTACTTCAACTTCATCCTCATATTTATCAGGATTCTAAAAGACAGATTGAAGGGTTACTGGTGAATAAGTATGAGTCAAAATAACAACAACAACAACTGTGTATAATATGGTCTGGCTGTTGCCACTACTACTATCAACTAACTTAAAACACAGCAACCAATTAAAATAATGTTTAACTAAAAAACTAAAAAATAACTAAAATGACACAAACCAATGAACTAACTTACAGGTTGAATACAGCCAAACAATCACTACCGAGGTTACTTCACTGGTTTCTACTATCCATTGCATTTAAATACTATCTGTGCCTGGTCTTATGTTTTCACCAGCTGTTTTTCTGTTTATTTAGGGTAGTTTCAATGTCGGGCCCACTGCTCATCAGGGGTCTTTGATTGAGAGACTGCGAAAGTAGGGTAACAAATTGGTACCACACCCATTGCTTATCACTTACCCCAGGAAAGTAGTTTGGAATTTCTGCCACGTATTAGTGGCACAGTTTATGGCCGTTGTTTAGCGTCACTGTTCTTAGAATAAATACTGGATATTTAGTTTATTTGTGGTACAAAACAAAAATATTGCACGAAATAGCGAAAGCATTATGTACTGAAAAGCTTTTTTCGTCTGACACTCCTCAGACCACAATCGTCGGAATGATCGACATGAAACATATGAAAGAGTGCACCAACTGTATTTTTGAAAGAGCCAATCAGAATTTGGACTACCTGAATGGCTTTTGCTTTTGGGTCCGTCAGCGTCCACTATAACTAGATTAATTGAATTACATGTGGGTATACTCTTTCGCACGTTTTATTTCGCTCATTCAGACGATTGTACTCTGAGGAGTGTCAGACTAAAAAGGCTTTTAACTACATAACGTTTTCGCTATTTCGTACAATTTTACTGTATAATTATAATTAAACGTGGGTGATAGAAAACCGATTCTTATTTTTCCCGATAGTTATATTGTTGGTATTTATCTTGCAGATAAGTTATTATTTAGATGAAGCAAATGGATGGAGCTTAGATGTCAAGGAACTGAAGCGTGCCCTTGAAGCCGCTCGCCCCCATTGCCGTCCTCGTGTCCTATGTTGCATTAACCCTGGAAATCCCACGGGACAAGTTCTATCCTATGAAAACATTCGAGATGTCATTAAATTCTGCAAAGAGGAGAAGCTGTTCTTAATGGCTGATGAAGTGTACCAAGATAACATCTACGAGGAAGGCTCCAGTTTCCATTCATTTAAGAAAGTATTAAGGGACATGGGCACAGAGGCAGATGGATTTGAAATGGCCTCCTTCCATTCTACATCCAAGGGATTTATGGGAGAGTAAGTGCATAAAAAAAGTCGTTGTTAGTCCAAATCATAGATTATCAAATCATAAAGCCCCGTTTATTAGAATGATTTTAATTAAGGCCTTTTACAGATTCAGTTTGCCTTGATTATTTATTAATAGCTGATTTGAAAACCAACTGGCAGAACCGGATAAGTTAAGTAACTATGCTTTCGCTCTCGCGCACTCTCTCACGCACGTACTAAACTAAACTAAACTAGATTACATTACACTAGACTAAACTAAAGTAACCAAGATTAGACTAAACTGAATTAAATAAACTAACTACCGGTAACAAACAATAGCTATACGTGAACGTGCTGACTTACTGTAGCTTGTGATTTGTCAACAGACAAATCTAACCCAAACTTTAACCTTGCAATATATGAGAACAATAAAACGATTGATCTGTGTTGGACACAAGATGTCATAAACAACATGATGACAACTGTAAACTATAAAAGTCACTTCTCTCGTTGTGGCCGCTTTTTAAATAAACAAAACTGCACATACTTCAATACGAGCATCTACACCCGCATTGTTCCGGTAGTTTTATATAGGCTTGAATTTCACACAGGATAGCGTATTTGTGACAAAATCTGTCGACATTGACAAACTACTTGCATTATCCATAATTGCATTCCTGTTCTGCCTGTGTGACGATAGCTATCGTTAGCGTGGCATAATGCAGCCTCAATAGCATAGGTGCTGGACGCAGTTGGATCAGAACATTTCGACTTTATGAGCTCAGCTCATTCAATAAAAGTGTTATGTCATATGTATTTTGCACTAAATTATTTCAGTACTTTACAGTTGTTAATAAAGTATATATTTCATTGTGGTGGCATTTCTGTCCTTTGCAGTATTTACGTTCCTCGAGTATCGTATTCTCCCTTTGTGTCGTGTTGGTTCTCATCACCCCAAATTGATTACAGGTTACATAAAGCCTTAACATTACCTTACACTGGGGGCACTAGTAGGCTCACGACAATATACCTCTATTCGTCGGTTCATTTGTAATGACATAGGGTCATGAAATTTCTTTGCTTCTCTAATTTTTACTTGAGATTCTTATAATGGATTTATCGTTCACGATTTTGGCGCTTCGTTGTATAATCTTGGAACTTTTTACATACTGTTGTACAGTCAATTTTCTTTGAAGAGCGTTAGCATTCTGTGTTTCAGTTAAAATATTCTATCGCAAATATATATGTTCAGACTTTTTCCATTTAACAATTATTATCGGAAAGTAATGAAAACATTTTCATTTTTCGCAAACACTGATAGAATATGTTGTGCAATAAGGTGAAGTACATCAGAAAATCTCAAAGGGTATTAAATACGTGGAAATATGACAAAATCTTATTTCAGGTAAACTTTACGCAAACAATGAAATAGTGTTACATTAAGCATGTTTTTTGGTTATTTGCAAGTTGTAATGATCAAGGAGCAACAGCTGAATTAACATTGGGAAACGGTTTTACAATAGTTACAAAAATTATACTGAACAATCATTTTTCGAGGGTAAAAAACCTTTAGCGTAATCACTATGTATGCATTTAAAAATACCATGAAGATACTAAAAACACTTCAAAATGAAAATTAAGTACAAAAATGTTTAATATTTCGCAACATTTCATAGCCGAAAATAACGTCATTGACACCAAATTTAAAACCTACCTACACCAAATACTATTATTCTCCCAAAACTGCCAATATTGCACCATTAAACACAAAGCTATCGTACATGAACGTGTAGACGAGAAAAGCGAAAAAGACCCATATAAGCTAGGATTAATAATAACTTCCAGGTTCTTTCG
Source organism: Alatinidae sp. Z8VKAUB7J3 (assembly GCA_010016025.2). Taxonomy (NCBI): domain Eukaryota; kingdom Metazoa; phylum Cnidaria; class Cubozoa; order Carybdeida; family Alatinidae; species Alatinidae sp. Z8VKAUB7J3. The sequence continues at coordinate 9,454,084 of JAAAKM020006971.1, read as the reverse complement.
ACATAGTTGTGACACAACCATTTGGACTGGAACTTGGGTCCCACGCATTCACGGCTATAGCAAGTGAGCTAAGGTAAACCCCATGATAACATACTGCCTTTTAAGAACCCGTTTTGTAGAACCCTCTTGGATAAATATTGTTTCCAGAATATGTGCTCTCAACCATTATTGCTATGTTTGTACTACCAGGGAAAGGAAGAGGCAACCTTCCCATCACGAGAGGTAATAGCTCAGTTGGTATATTGTCGGTCTTTCAATCACAGGGTTGATTATTCGAGTTCTTGACCTTCAAGCTGGAAACTCCCTTCTGCTAACGCACAGGACAATGTGTGTATAGTATTAGTTGTGGAAGGATAAAGGCGGCGAGGAAAGGAACTAAGGACGCTACGTCAACATTTCTTGTCTCATGAATTGATTCAATGGAGCATTAATGTCGCCTTTAGGTAATTACTTAACTCATATAACTGCAATTGGTACTTTCTTCTTTAGTGACCCGGAAGTATTTTATTTGTAACAGAAATTTCAAATTTTTCATTTTAGGTGTGGTCTCCGTGGTGGTTATGTTGAAATGGTGGGGCTAGATGCCGCTGTTTTACATGAAATGAAGAAACTACAATCAGCACAACTTGGTTCAAACGTAATTGGGCAAATAGTACTTGAGTGTGTAGTCAACCCACCAGATCCCAGTGGACCTTCGTATGAGCTTTACATGAAGGTAATGCTTGCAATAGCGTTTATAGTGCTAACCGCAAATAGGCCTACTTCTTCATGTTAGCATCTTTCATAGAAGAGGCTTCCGTTAACCAATTAGTACCCAACCTTTGATATCCTGCATCCCTGAATATCTTTCTATGCCCTCGCACCACTTAAGGCTGTGATAATGATTTATTCGAAAATTAATTTATATACTAATTTTTAAAGTTATATATAAACAGTGATTTTAGATTTGAAAATTAAAGCAATAATATTCAAATGATTATGAGCCGATTTAAATTTAATAACTCTTACTTCGTACCTGTTTCGTGCTTAAACGTTTCTCAAAAGTTGCTGATCACAATTCGCTTGTCTGCGTTTGGACCCGAGCGATTTCAAGATGTAGTCTTGATTGACAATTGAGTACTAAACCGTAGCTATCGCACAGCTGTCTCACACTCCCTAGAATGCTATCTCGCACCCCTGGTTGTATTAGCTCATGACCTTCTCGTAGCGTCATGGCGCCCTTTCCCTCGTAATGTGGCAGTAAAGAAAAATCCTTGATATTATTTAGAAAGACATGCCTTTATTCTTTATATAATCGAATAAATAAATGAATCAAGGTGATGAATAGTCGCATGATAGATTGTCGAAGTGATGAATTGGCGCGTGATGAATTATCGTAGCATCGGCTTTTTCTTACCGTTGAGCACAGATTTGTAACAGGCTCAATACAAATACTAAATTGTCCTCAACTCTCAAGGCATTTAAGACAAAACTCTGAGATGGTGTGTTAATAATAACTTAGGATGAATAATCTTTCAAACACTTTGTTTTAATTTCAAGGTATCTTGTTTGTTGTTATGCTTTAATCTATTTGTAAATGTTGATGTACATGCAATGTTGTAATTATTCAGTTTTGTAAATATTTTGTTCTAAATAGGGCCAATTGGAAAACGATTGGAAAACTAAATTGCTTACCCTGTGAAAATAAGATTAAGATTAAGCTGCTGTGAGTAAACGAACCGACCTTGAAAGCAAGCTGAGAATCGGGCTTTGAGGCGATTTTGTTTTGGATTGACGATTGCCCATAAAGCAGTGTCGAAGTCAAGCGACGGCGAATAACTAAATTAATTTCGAGATCAGGGCGCCTAGGTCGGGATCAATAAAATCTTGCAAAATATGTGCAAAGTGCTAAGATTCTTGAATTATTGTTTTAACATCATTTTCTGTGGAGAAGGTTTAACAGCGCTTTTTGCACATTGACGTGAGACATAGGTGAACTGATACATACTGGTGTACTGCGACATCGACGCACATTTCCGAGCTGGCAATGAAAACGTACTTGACGTTTAGCAATGAATATCGCAAACTGACTTTTGTTTAAGTTTGTCCAACGTTAACAATACGATCTGTCAAGACTTTTGATGTACAAACCTTCACATTTGGTGGTGATGTTACAAAAGCTGCCAATAAGATTGACTACTCCTCATTGTTGCTAGTGTCGCGTTGGATATTCTATAATTCGATCTCAGGAGATGAAATATGATAACAGTAAAGAACACTGGTTGTTTGTGTTACAAATGTATTGATAACATGCTTATTTGTACCAGTATTCCATATCCAAATATGGTTATCATTATAGATTGACCTTATTTCAGTAGTACTTATTAAATGAATGCTTAAGCTGGTGGTCTTAATGATTTTTAAGTTACGAGTAGCTTAGAACCCATTCTGTTTATTCATAAATTTACATTTAAACTTATGATCTGCAGTGGTGGTTTAGGGGATCAACTGCGCGATCAGGTCCATGACAGAGAGATTACAATGCAACTGAAGACTGGGCATGGAACCTGATTTTTACTTCATTGTCATAAGTTGCTTTTGCATGTTTGCAAGTGAAAGTTCCCAAGAGCTCATAGTAATTATGTGCCTTTGTATTGGTGTTGTAGGAAAAGCACGATGTTCTCAGTTCTCTGAAGACCAGGGCAAAAATGGTGTATGATGTACTGAATTCCATCGAGGGAGTCCAAGTCAATAAGGTGGCAGGAGCCATGTACGCTTTCCCGAAAATTCAATTGCCAAAGAAAGCTATCGAAAAAGCCAAGGTATTTTTCCAGGATCTTATAAAGGAAGTAGTGGTTTTAAGCCCTTGGCGTAGTTTGCCAATCTTGTTGTGTAACACTTTCGTAATGCCAGATATGGAATGAGTTGTGCTATCCAGGGACACTTAACCACTGCCATCGCCGTAATAGTTGAAGGGGAGGCTTTAGGATAGGCCTTAGTAAATTGCATAACACCGTCAGGTAAAATGGAATGATAAAAAGGAAACTGTTGGATTGACGACAGAACGAGATCAGTTGTGTATTTTTCTCAAGTCTTCTGATTCAATTGTGTCCTTTTAGAAGTTTTACTCCCAAAGTGAGGTTCAGATATTTAGTGATATTTCAAGCTCATTAGTAAGGAATGCGCTGTGTCGTTCACCAGAGCAATCCTTGTTATGTCTTTAATCGTTTATTTGTTAAGCTTCATATTGGTAATCTCAATAATGTTTAGGTAAGGAATCGATACATTTTCAAACCTCAGGTAAGACCACGATTGTAAATTGAAGACATAAAATGATTCTTGATGTTTAAAGTAACGGGGGGATTATCTTTGCCGACATGTTAAATAGTCAGATATCCCACATCTGATGTAATGGAAATGGTCATTTTCTCAGTCACCTAAACCTATTGCCCTTACAGAAGGAGTAAACATGAGTTTAAAAATAATAGGTAGTGTGCTCGTAAGAACGTATTCGCCACAACAAACCTTGTTACTACCAATATGAACACACCGACGATTTGCGTCTTAAAACTTGCGGTTTTATTCCAACATTCTTACCTCTTAGTTATACTGTACTTAAATTAAAATGTTAACTCTACCTTTCACCTTTCCAGACACTATTTAAATGCATTTTAGCCATATAAGTTATTTATTCATTAATGTTTACTTCTTTTAAAGGCTCAAGGCGTTGCTCCTGATTTCATGTACTGTATGGAACTTTTAGAGGAGACTGGCTTGTGTGTTGTGCCAGGAAGTGGGTTTGGACAGAGAGATGGGACACACCACTTCAGGTAATAAATAACTTGCTCTCACTGTCTGTTATTATGGAAATGCATTACACAGAAGGATATATAATTACGATGCCTAATCTCCGTTCCCTGAGGAATATGCGCTGTAACGTCTTAAATGCAAGGAATCACTGTTTTATTGCCCACGATTTCTACAACTCGGCCACTCTTTTACTGGGCGTTGTCGTTGTCAACAATTTTTAATCTTAGACCTAAAGATATATTGATATCGTATTTCAGGGCAGGCCTCCAATAAGCGCACTCCTTTTTTGAATCTTGTGAAATAGATGCCTTTGGTGAAATGGCCTTATGAGCTTGACTTATAGGTGATGGCAGAACAACAAGAAGAATGATTAGCGTGAACTTATGATATTAAGATAATGTTAAATGAAAAAACGTCACCATTCTACGGTGTACAATGCCACATCCTTCACCAGATAGCTAGCACGGATTTAATCTACACCAGACCTTCTATTATATTGTTACCATTACACAAGTTTTAAATATAGATACACATAAATACGCTCATTCTGCTTAATTATGCAATTGCATCATCTGACGAGAAAGTTCTTACTAAATTGCTGACTACTACATCACAATGCCAATGACGAGAATTAGTACTATGTTGGTCGGAGAAGAAAAGGTCCATATAAGTTTCGAATGCATGTTTCTGATGTTGGAGCAAAATGTTAGGTGCACTGCTTTAACATCTACGTAGAAATGATAGAGCTTTCTTGTAGGGTAGCAGTGGACCCATCAAAGTATATACTGCAATTGTTGAACATGGGTCTTATGATATATCACGTAAACAAATCGTTAGCAGCAGTTACTAGGGAAACGACCGTGACAACCACATGGAGAATGGTGATACAAATATAGTGTTGGTCTGCCGAAAAGCAGGTGGTTTCACTATGATGCAATACTCGCTTTACAGCTTCCATAAAGAATCCACTCCGTGGCATACACTCCAAACAACGAGACAAATGTATGACGTGCGCCTTAGCGCGAGCGTTTAATTTGCCCAATCGTCATTTTTGGAAGTTTAAAAATTGCAACTGTTCAGACTTGCACCAAACAAGGTGAAATGTAGCGATAAGGTATCGGCTATTGCTTATATCCAAAGTAGTATTTTGTGGCATACATCGCCATAGTGTGCAATAGATAGTTGGTTATACTTGCGCATAAGATATGATGTTTACAGTACACCCGTATTTCTGTTTGTTTTGTAGGATGACGATTCTCCCTCCCATGGATCAACTGCAAGAATTTTTAGACAGATTTAAAGGTTTCCATTTGAATTTCCTCACGAAATACCAGGGATGCAGCCTCTGATGATTCCAGAAAAGTCGCCGTTATTTTAAACGAGCCGCACTTAATCGACTTGCCTCGAAAAACATATAAGATCCATAATATTTATCTAAAGTAGCTAAGCAAGAGATAGAGCGCGCATTATGCTATTAATTTCGAAAAGAAATATGTAAACAGATTGAAATGTACACTAAGAGTTGATGCGAAGTGATTGTAATGGAAAGAGGAAAGTTGTATGCAGCCCACATTGAGGAGGTGGGTCAAATCATTTTTATAGAGCTCTGTATTATAACTGTATTTGCCAGGTGCCAAAGTTGTTTTTATTCTGAGTTATTGCGTCTCTTTCATGCGGCGAGTCTTTGATAATCAGGAGATAAAAGAGTAAACAATTGTTTTTGTGCAGCTACGTTTCTGTTGCAAGCCATGGATAAAAATATTCTAATTGTTTTTTTTGCTGTAGAGGGTAAAGTTCTTATTGATTTAAAGTTACTTACTACATGTAATAGCCTTTTTCTCTAGTGCTTGTTTTATCAGTACCCTTGTCGTAAGTGTTACCCTTTCGCTGTACCCCGTTTTTATTGCGTGATTTGCATAATCACTTTTTTCTAATAACTGTGTGTCTGGCCATGTTTTTCTTCAGTACCATATTTCGAATAGCCTTTTTAGCAGTCCTTCCTCAGTACTAAGTCCATCGCATATTTTCAAATGCCTTGCAGTCATGCTCTATTTTCAGTGGTGTCCCAACTCTTATTGAACTACTCAATTACAGATTTCCCAGCGCCACTTTTGCCTGAGTTCTTTCTTTAAAGTACTTTAAGTTGATGATATTTTTCATGCAATTCCTTCCAATGCCTATATGTACATTGCCTTCTTCAGGTGACCTTCATAAAATCTCTTTTTCGAAGGTGCCTCTTATTCCATTGGCTTCAGAAAGACTTCCAGTAGATTTAAGGTTCTCAATTTTAAGAACTTACTATGGTACTTGTTACGAGAGAACAGAGACAAAGTTTGTTGAAAATAAGATAAAAAACGATACACCAAGGCTAGAGACGCCAAATATCTTAAATATTAGAAAATGATATAAGGAGTATCAAGCAAGATGAAAAAGATAATCTTTAATTGAGAAATAGGGAATACCCACAATACCTATTTAAAATTTCTCATCGAGATCACACGGCTGCAAACTGTCCTTCCAGCGTTCGCCACGGTTAATCATTTTTTCCGCTCTGAACATGGTGCACTGCAGACGTCGGCATTTAACGCACCGGCATGATCGGTTCGCTCTATACTCCCTTTCAGCTATCGCTGTAATTCAAGTTACAGCGGAGTTTAATGAAACCAACACTTAATTTCCTGAGTAGAATGTGCGACATATGTTATACCTATACCAGTGTACTTGCTCCTACAACCGCGATGACGTTTATTATACAAGTTAACCATGCTCTCATTGCAATACGTTTGGAAGTTTCGTTGGAACCCCATTACTTCACTGACAATATCAGAACGCATGGTATTGATCTATCATCAATTGTTATGCCTGCAACAGAATTTTCCTTACCGTTGACTTCTACGGTAATTAGAAATGGCTACAAATGAGAAGCAGATCTGGCAAAGCTGGTTTATTTGCATATGTTCCCATAAGAAAGAACCTCTGCCACAATTGTTAACCATTTCACAGAAGAAATAAGTTGGTCTCCATGTTTACAGTCTTTTAAGGAACTCTTACACTGAAGTGACAGGTCGCAAGTGGCACGTCACATAGGCCAAGTGGTGCAGTGATTTCACACCGAAGTGGCAAATGCTACGTCACACTTATCAAAATTTCCCGGTTCAGTAGAGGACGTTTTCGTCGAGTGATGGGGACGATAAAATAGCTCTAATAAGCGCAATATTGAAGGGAGATAATGCGGTTGAGCGTCAAAGGCTGCTTCTCTGTTTCCTTGCTCGTCGTCATATCCTCAAAGCGCTCACGTATTCGGTCCGGCACCTGATCCGGCTATCCCGGCCAGGTAATCGCAATGCGCAACCAATCGATCGGCCAGCCCACCAGACGCTACCGCGACATGAACTGTCGTCGAACGACCAAAAACACGGCCGAGTTCGGCAGACTCGAACAGGTCGTACAGCCGCAATTCCGCAGACACACCACGGCCCAGCGCGGCCAATCTCGCTCGGCCGTCACAAGCCGCATCACGGGCCTGCACCAAGACGGCCACCTGACCGGTCAAGAGTCGGGATCTGACCTTCTCGAATCCGGCGACCGCCTGTCCCGCTCGCCGCGCCAAGCCGAGAAGCTCCAGGCAACGTCCCCGAAGCAAGTTCTCGACCTTCGAAACGAAATCGGCCGGCACGCTCACAGCCGCCCTTGCCGATTTGGCAAACAGATTGCGAGCGCAAGCTTTCTCTAGCATATCCCGCTTCGGACACAACCACAATCCACGACCGGGGAGCTGGCCCGAAATATCGAGCACAAGACTGCGATCCGGCGCGATCACGAACCTCAAGAGGGCCTCGCGGGGCAGACTCTTCCCCGAGGCGATGCACTTTCGGTAGCTTTGCCCAGGCGCAATTCGACCCGCGGCAGATTGCACCACCTCCGCTGTCCGTTCCATCTCCGTGGTTCGCGCGTCGCTCCGCATTGCTCTTGATGCCTATCCGGCGTTTTGTGCCTGGGTGTCGTCCTGCGATGTATCGCTCTCCGGCACCGCTTCGCCGGCGCCCTCTTCGGCGGCCTCGGACCCCGGCTCGTCGTCGAACCAGTGCGCCCGCGCGGCCATGATGATGGCATCCGCCGTTTCCGCGTCAGGTGCCTGGTCACCGAGCATCTCGATGAGCTCATCGTTCGCCAGGTCGGCCAGATCATCGAGTGTCTTGACCCCAGCCTCGCCAAGTTTGACCAGGATGCCCGGCGACAAGCCTTCGATTGAAGAGAGCTCATCGGCAACGCCGAGCTCACGGCGCTGGGTTTCGAACCGCCGGTCCTGTTCCTCCAAAAAGCTGCGCGCCCGCACCCGCAGCTCTTCGGCCACGCCTTCGTCGAAGCCCTCGATTTCCGCCAGCTCCTGAACCGGAACGAAGGCGACCTGCTCCAATGACACGAAACCCTCGGCAACCAGGAGGTGGGCGATGACCTCGTCCACATCCAAGGCATCGATGAACATCTGGGACCGACTGCGCAGCTCTTCCTGACGGCGGCGCGACTCCTCCTCTTCGGTCAGGATATCGATCTCCCAGCCCGACAGCTGCGTCGCCAGGCGTACGTTCTGGCCACGCCGTCCGATCGCCAGGGAAAGCTGCTCATCGGGCACCACGACTTCGATCCGGCCTTGCTCTTCGTCCAACACCACTTTGGTCACCTCAGCCGGCGCCAGGGCGTTGACCACAAAGGTCGCCGGATCCGGCGACCAGGGAATGATGTCGATCTTTTCGCCCTGCAGCTCGCTCACCACCGCCTGCACCCGGCTGCCGCGCATGCCGACGCAGGCGCCAACGGGGTCGATGGAAGAGTCGTTGGAGATCACGCCGATCTTCGCCCGGCTCCCCGGGTCGCGGGCAACCGATTTGATCTCGATGATCCCATCATAGATCTCCGGCACCTCTTGGCTGAACAGCTTCGCCATGAAATGCGGATGCGTGCGGGACAAGAAGATCTGCGGCCCACGCGGCTCTTCGCGCACATCGTAAATGTAGGCCCGAACGCGATCACCGGTACGAAAGGATTCCCGCGGCAAGGTCTCGTCCCTGCGCATCAAGCCTTCGGCACGGCCCAGATCGACCGTCACATTGCCGAATTCGTTGCGCTTGACGATTCCATTGATGATCTCGCCGGTGCGATCCTTGTATTCCTCGAACTGACGCTGGCGCTCGGCTTCACGAACTTTCTGAACGATCACCTGCTTGGCGGTCTGGGCGGCAATCCTCCCCAGGTCGATCGGCGGTAGCTCTTCGACGATAAAATCACCGATCGTCGATCCCGGCTGACGAATCGCCGCATCCTCGGCGGTAAGCTGGGCGAACTCGTTTTCGATCTCCTCGACCACCTCGCGGAATCGCCGGAGCCTTATCTCGCCCGTCTTGCGGTCGATTTCGGCCCGGATGTCATGCTCCTGACCGTATTTTGCCCGCCCGGCCTTGCCGATCGCCTGCTCCATGGCCTCGAGCACTTCTTCGCGCTCGATGCTCTTTTCCCGCGCGACCGCGTCGGCCACCTGAAGCAGTTCGGTCCTGGAAAGCGCTGTTGTGTCCATGGTACCTACGGTTCCCTAAGCTCAGTATTCTCAACTCTGTACTCTAAATCTCGGTATCGAGATTTGATCAACTGCGATCCGCAAACATGATCAACCGTGCTGTACGCCTTGGCTGGCACTTATCAGTTCGTCTGTTAGCACCAGTTTCGCCTTGGAGATGTTGGAAAATGCCAAAACCACTTCTTCGCCCTGCATGTCCAGAGTCACGTCCGAACCCTCGAGTCCCAGAAGTCGACCCTTGAAGCGCCGTCGCCCGTCGAGCGGATGATCCAGCTCCACCTTCGCCTCAAAGCCCGAATATCGAGAGAAATCGCTCATCCGGGTCAAAGGCCGGTCGATCCCTGGTGAGCTGACCTCCAAGACATAAGGCTCTTCTATTGGATTCTCAACGTCCAGGATGGTCTCGATGGTTCGGCTCAGGCGCGCGCAATCATCCACCAGCATGCCGCCATCCTCGGCCCGCTCTGCCATGACTTGCAGCTTCGCGTTCGCGCCGCGCGACAGCTGAACGCGGATCAGATCATAGCCCAAGGCCTCGATCGACTCCCTGATCAGGCCTTCGATTTCAGCAGCCTTTCCCTCGGCGACCAGAGTCACGTGCCCGATACTCTCCAACCTCGCACCTTGCGCGACAGAACGGACGGCTCATCCAGCCCGCGCTTCTCGACAAGATCATTCCCTAAGCCCAACCCCTAACAAAAAAAGTGGGCCGACGGCCCACCCTTCAAGGGAGCTTGACTAGGGCATAAAATTGCATCCCATCAAGCTTTATGGGAGCCGCACTCTACGCGCGGCGGGAAACGACCGCAAGGGCTTTCTCCGGCCGCCGGAGCGCCAGCGTGCAGGCATGATTTCCGCTCGAGACCGACGCCGCCGTCTAGCGCGGACGGCGCTGAAACCGCAGGAAAGCGGGGGTTCGGCCTTGCTCGATAGCCTTCTGCTCGAAACGCGTGCCCGGCCAGTCCTCACCGCGGATCCGCCAGTCCTTCGGACCCTCGGCAGTCCAGATGAAGGCCTCGTGATGACAGCTGCGCTCCAGGATCCAGCGCAGATAGTCTCCATGATCGGTCGCGATCCTCAGCTCCCCGTCATCACGCATCACCCGAGCGAAACGATCCAGCGTCGTAACCTGGATCAAGCGCCTCTTCTTGTGGCGGCTTTTCGGCCAGGGATCGGGGAACAGCGTGTAGATTCGCTCCACCGAGGCATCGGGCAAAGCCTCGACCAACTCGAGGCCATCGCCCTGGAGGATCCGGACATTGGTCAAGCGCTGCTGTTCGATTTCCCGGAGCAGCGCGGCGATGCCGTTCACATAGATCTCGGCACCCAGGATCCGCGCCTCGGGGTTGTTCCTGGCCTGCCAGGCCAGGTGCTCGCCGGATCCGAAGCCGATCTCGAGCCACAGGGGTCCCGCTTCCGTCCCGAAGATCGCCCGCGGGTCGAGCCGTTCGGAGGCGCCCGGCAGGGTCACCGAGACCCGCGGCAGGAGATCCGCCATCAGCCGGTCGAGGCCGTGACGCAGTTTTCGGCCATGGCGCCGGCCCGAGAGCCGTCGACGGGCGTTGGACTGCTCGTCTCCGCCCGATGGCATCCGGCCGGTCATGCGTCGAGATCCCTGGGTCAGCTCCAAAGTGATCGCAATTGCAGGTGCCGTTCCGCAGAGCTTCGGAACGGGCCTCGGGGCGGAAATCAGGCGGTGAAGGCGGTCTTCAGGTCGTTGACCAGGCTCAGACGCTCCCAGGAAAACCCGCCGTCGTCTTCCGGGTCGCGGCCAAAGTGACCGTAGGCCGCCGTGCGCGCATAGATCGGCCGGCTCAGGCCCAGGTGCTCACGTATGCCGCGCGGCGAAAGATCCATGAGCTCGCAGAGGACGGCCGACAGGCGGTCCTCATCGATTTGTCCGGTTTTGTGCGTGTCGACATAGACCGACAGCGGCTTGGAGACGCCAATGGCATAGGACAATTGAATTGTGCAACGCTCCGCCAGTTCGGCGGCCACCACGTTCTTGGCCAGATAGCGGGCCGCATAGGCGGCCGACCGATCGACCTTGGTGGGGTCCTTGCCCGAGAATGCGCCTCCACCGTGGGGGGCCGCACCGCCGTAGGTGTCAACGATGATCTTCCGGCCCGTGAGCCCAGCGTCACCGTCCGGACCCCCGATCACGAAGCGGCCGGTTGGATTGACATAGAACTCCGCGTCGTCGCACATCCAGCCGTCCGGCAAGGTCTTCAGCACGTGCGGACGGACGATTTCCCGCACCTGCTCGGTTGCCAGCGCGTCATCGTGCTGGGTCGAGACCACCACCGAGGTCGCCCGCACCGGGACACCGTCTTGATACTCGAGTGTGACCTGGCTTTTCGCATCCGGGCCCAGTCCCTGAGCTTCGCCGGCGTGGCGGGCCGCGGCCATGGATCGCAGGATTTCGTGCGACAGGTGAATTGCCGCCGGCATGAGAGCCTTGGTCTCGCGGCAGGCATAGCCGAACATGATGCCTTGATCGCCCGCGCCTTCATCCTTGTTGCCGGCGGCGTCGACGCCTAAGGCAATGTCGGAAGACTGTTCGTGCAGGTGGCTTTCGAACTTGGCGTTCTGCCAATGGAAACCCTCCTGCTCATAGCCGATGTCGCGGACCGAATCGCGTGCCGCCTGTTCGATCATCGGCGCCGTGACCGTCGCCGGCCCCCGAGCCTCGCACGCCAGGACGATGCGGTTCGTCGTCGTCATGGTCTCGCAGGCCACGCGCGCATGGGGATCTTGTGACAGGAAGAGATCGACAACCGAATCGGAAATCCGGTCGCAAACCTTGTCGGGATGGCCCTCGGAGACCGATTCGCTGGTGAATAGAAACTTGCCTTTGCGCACGATCAATCCCCTTTGCCCAGGTGTATTCGCTGTGAGGCTTTCCGGTATCAAGCGATCTCAGGCAGGCAACGCGCTCGAAGCTCGCGACAGTCGCCAACTTGAGCCCCGTCGCTGTCACGAATTACCGAAACGTCCTGAAAACACCGGAGACCGGCCCGTCGCCCAGGCTCCATTGGAACAGCTCCAGCAGACCCCTCGTACGGCGGGCCAGTTGTAAGGTGCCGGAAATTTTGTCGTCAAGTACAATTCATCATCGGACCCCGACAAATCGGTGTCCCAAGGCGAAGTCGAGGAGACGCCGGCTGGTAAGGTTGAACGCTCAGAGCGATTTGGGAGCGGTCACCGGAGCTAGTCGTCTTCGACCTTCTGGGCGGTGCCGGCAAGGGATTTGGTCATCTCGAATAGCCGTTTGCGCACCAGAGGATCGCGAATCTTGTAGTAGGCCCTGACCAGTTCCAAGGTCTCCCGCTTGATCATGGGATCGGGGCCGAACTCCTCGATTTCCTCGGACAGGCCGATCAGCTGGCTCGGCGAGCGCGCCGCCACCTCTTCGGTCATCTCGTCGAAGAAGAAGCCCACCGGCACATCCAAGACCCGCGACAGGTCGTAGAGACGGCTCGCGCCGATTCGATTCGCGCCGCGCTCGTATTTCTGCACCTGCTGAAAGGTGAGCCCTATGGCTTCGCCCAGCTTCTCCTGGCTCATCCCCAGAAGCGTCCGACGAAGCCTCAACCTGCTGCCCACGTGCACATCAACTGGATTTGGTTTCCCCGTACCGTACGTTCCCGGCTGCCGACCCTTGATCATCAAGGCCCCCTTTTTTCTTTCCTTTTTTGTAAATTCTTTGAGGTTTGTCTTGCTTTTGTGTTTGCCTTTTAGCACAAAGCGAAAATCGGTCAACAACTTATTGAACTTCTGAAGCCTATTTCGATAGCAACCTTAACAGGCGATTAATGAACACAGGACCTATGAACACGATTATTACCAACAATACTGTCCATTTACCGGTTTTCGAAAAAAGTGTTCTCGGATCAACTGCACGTGGTAGCGCGGAGTCTATTACGCCAATTTCGTTCAGGCTCAAGCGCGAAAGAACCCGGCCATAGCCGTCGGTGACGGCGGAGATTCCGTTGTTCGCGGCTCGAATCATCGGCAGCCCCTCTTCCACCGCGCGCAATCTCGCAGCGGCAAAGTGTTGATGGGGACCGGAGCTCTCGCCGAACCAACCATCGTTGGTGATGCTCAGCAGAAAGCTCGGCCGGGTGCCGCGTGCCACCACTTCGCCCGGAAATATGACCTCGTAGCAGATCAACGGACTAAACGGCGGAAGGCCGGGCACGACCAGGGTGCGCGGGCCCGGCCCGGCGGTGAAATCGAGGCGCCCTTCGGTCAGCTTGGTGATCCTCAGGTAACTGCCCAGGGGCACGTACTCGCCGAAGGGCACTAAATGGAACTTGTCGTAGGTCCCGACAAGCGAACCTTCAGAGGTGATCGCCTGAAGCGAGTTGAAGATCTCGAGCCGTCCCTTGTCCTGGCTGCGCCGGGGGGCGCCGGTGATGAGGGCACCCCCCTCGGGCGCCGCGCGGCCGAGCCAGGCCTGCAGGTCCGGACTTCCGCTGACGTCGTAGGGAACGGCGGTTTCCGGCCAGACCACGTGGGAAATTCGCTCGGTCCCGGGGCCCGTGGTGAGCGCCATGATCCGCGCCAAGTGCTCGCGCCGGAGATCCGCGCGCCACTTCAGCTTCTGCTCGATCGAGGGCTGCACCAAACGGAGCATCACGTTCGGGACCTCGTTCTGCTCCGGCGGCGGCGCGCCCGCGAGCCGCAAGGCGCCTCCGCCCCAGAGTAGCGCAAGCCCGACCAGGGACCAGCAGACGGGCGCCCAGCGACGGAGCGGGGTTCCGCCGCGGCCGTCGGCCGACAAGGCCGGCAGCCCCGCAATCAAGATCGTGACCAGCGACAGCCCCCAGACACCGAACAGCGAGGCGCCTTGGATCATCTCGTCGGAGAAGGCCCACACGGTGCCGATGAGGTTCCACGGAAATCCGGTCAGGATCCAGGCGCGTAGCCATTCGCTGAGCAACCAGGATCCGGCCAGGACGATGATTCGGCTCAGCCCGCTCGCCCCCGACCAATGGACCAGCGCCAAGGCGGCGGCCGGAAACAGCGCCAAGCCCGCGGCCAAGCCCGCCACGGCAAAGGGCACCAGGATCGCATAGCGCGCGGCATCCACCAGAAAAGCTATACCGACCCAATAGAGGCCGAACAGAAAGTAGCCGACCCCAAAGGCCCAGCCGACCAGCAAGGCGCCTCTGGCGTGTTTTACACCGTCGAGCAGCCAAAGCAGGCCGATGAAGGCCGGCCAAAGGCACATGACCAGATAGAGCGGCGGCAAGGCCCCCGCGGCCAGGCTGCCCAGCAGGCCGGCGAGCGCCGCCCGGCGCCAGCCGGACAGCTTGGCGCAGCCCCGCGCGGCACGGTCGACAAGACCGGAGCCCGGACCGGGCAAGGCCCGCTCAGTCATGATTGGAGTCCGGAACCCGCTGTTTGGGGAGATTACGCAGTCGCAGTCGCTTGATGCGCCGGGGATCCGCTTCTAGCACCTCGAAGCCGATCCCCGAGTGGGGGTGGAGGATAAGTTCGCCACGGGTCGGCACGCGACCGGCCAAGGCCACGACCAGGCCACCCAGCGTATCGATGTCCTCATCGCGCTCTTCATCCGAGAGCACTGGGCCGACCTGCTCCTCCAGCTCATCGATCTCCGCCCTGGCATCGGCGATCAACTGTCCGTCCCGGGCTTCGGTCAACTTGGGCCCTTCGGCCACATCGTGCTCATCTTCTATTTCGCCGACGATTTCCTCCACCAGATCCTCGGTCGTGATCAGGCCGTCGATTCCACCGAACTCGTCCACGACCAGGGCCATGTGGACCCGGGACAGGCGCATCTCCAGCAAGAGGTCGAGCACCTGCATGGAAGGCGCGACAAAGAGCGCCGTGCGCGAGATGCTCTCCAAGCGAAGCGGCTGATCGCCCTTGGCAAAGGGCAAGATGTCCTTGATGTGGACAAAGCCGACCACGTCATCGAGGGTATCTCGATAGAGCGGAACCCGCGAATGTCCGGCTTTGGTCATCAACTCGATCAGGTCCTTGACCTCGGTGTCGACCGCGGCGGAGACGATGTCGGCCCGGGGCACCATGACGTCGTAGGCCGTGAGGTGGCGAAGATTGAGTATGTTCGCGAGCATCACCCGCTCGTGATCACCGATGGGGCCGATCGCCTCTTCCTGGGGATCTTTCTCACCGATCTCCTCGATGATCTCTTCGATGGTCTCGCGCAACGAAGGGTCGCCGTTCCGAAACCCGGCGACGCCCCGAAGCCATTGCCAGATGGAGCCTCGCGCGCGCACCTGGCCGCCGTTGCCGCCCGGTTTGGAGGCTTTGCTGTTGCTGGATCCTTCACTCATCGTCGTGCCTACATCAGCGAGCAGCTTTGCGGCGGCTCCCGGTAGGGATCACGTACTCCCAAGCCGGCCAGGATTTCCCGTTCGAGCCGCTCCATCTCCCAGGCCTCGAGCTCCGATTCATGATCGAAACCGCAGATGTGCAAGACGCCGTGGACCAAGAGATGGGCAAGATGATCCCGCAAGGCCTTACCTTGAGCCGCAGCTTCCCTGACGATGGTCTCCCGCGCCAGCGCCACATCTCCCAAGCAGCCGTCCTGGTCGGTCTCGGCTCCGGCCTCTCGGTAGGCGAAGGACAGGACATTGGTCGCGCGGTCCTTGGCGCGGTAAGCCTTGTTGAGGCGGCGCACAAACGCGTCGTCCGCCAGCAGGATCGATAGCTCTGCCGATCCTCCTTGGGTCGAACCATGACCCCGGCGAACCGCCGGATGGCCGAGTGCCGTGCTGGATATCTCCACGACCAGGCTGTGGAGTTCTGGGATCGCCTCGTGCCAGGCCGGGTCTTCAATCGCGACTTGGACTTCGATCGGACGAGGGTCCGGGTCTTCGCTCATGACTGGCTCAAGCCTATGGTTTCATCGAACAGCCCGGGCGCCGCCCGCGCGTTCGGTTGGCCTCAAGCTCCGGATGATGGGAACAAGTCATCTTCAGCTCGTCCTTCGGCGCGCTCGCGCGCTTCGTAGGCCCGCACGATCCTGGTCACCAGCGCATGCCTTACGACATCGGCATCGGTAAACTGAATACAAGCCACCTCGTCCAACGCGGCCAGCATGCCGACCGCATCACGCAGGCCGGATCCCTGGCCCTTGGGCAGGTCGACCTGCGACAAATCGCCGGTCACCGCCATGCGGCTGTTCTCGCCCAGGCGGGTCAGGAACATCTTCATCTGGACCGGTGTCGTGTTTTGGGCTTCATCCAAAATGATGAACGAGTTGCTCAAGGTTCGTCCACGCATGAAGGCAAGGGGCGCGACCTCGATCTCGCCGTTGGCCAGCCGTCCCATGACCTGCTCACCCGGCAGCATTTCGTAGAGCGCGTCGTAGAGCGGCCTGAGATAAGGATCGATCTTCTCGCGCAGGTCGCCCGGCAGGAACCCGAGACGCTCGCCCGCCTCGACGGCCGGTCTGGACAGAATGATCCGATCGACCGCGCCGCGCATCAGGAGGGATACCGCCATGGCGTCGACCAAAATGTTACTAGGTAATGGGCACATGTTCCTGTGCTATTTTTTCAGGCTCATTTTGAAAATCAAGTCCAAGCAAAGAGAAGCTTGAACAGTTTTGACTAGAAGTTGACACATTCCTGAGTGGCTGTAGTATCGTTGTAAACAGATACTGGAAAATTTGAAAACCATAGTGAGAAGTCTGAAATAGCTCGTTGATTCCTTTCTGGGGTTTATTAGGATTTGAATTGCAGTTAATGTAATGTTAGAAAGGTCTTAATCATAGTAACATGTCGATTAATTTCTTAATAAAATTAGACATTCTGCCTGTTTTGACCTTATGGCATGCATCTGTAGCAGAAAAAGCCTGATCTTGATAAGAAGAAATGGACTTTATTTTTAAAATGAGCGAGAAAAAAATAGTCCAGAAACATGTGCCTATTACCTGATAACATTTCGGTCGAAAAAAATGTCGACCAGTGTAGTCTATTCAACTAGAAATATCACAATTTAATAATAATAATAATAATAATAATAATAATAATAATGATAATTTGCGGCTTATCATTATAGTGTATGTAATGGATGCCTCATTATAGCCTTTGTGCCGACACAACTACTGAACGTACTACCTCGGTAGTTTATGTCCTAGCGCAGGGTATGCAGTGTTGCTATTTTTCACATGTAGAGAATTCTATATGCAGGAAAGAGCATGGTTCGTACCTACAGCCGAAAGTCCGACCTTTTTATACGGACCGGTCCGTTGTCGTTCCTAGCCCATGCAACACGAACACAGCTGTCAATGATAACCCCTCTTTAATATTGGCGTTTAGATTCTTTGTTAATAACTATCTAAATAGGAGATAGACTAATCGTGTATTCTATGGCTGGGACTTGCATTAAGGTCTTTCCATTTGTGGTTCACTGTGGCCATTTAACAGCAGGAACTAGACAACGAGGCTCATACAAATCAGGGTCATAAAAATTTTGTGAGACATTGAAGAATACCGTCTTTAAATTTTAACGTCTTTTTAATGCCAGAAAGAATGGGTTTCTTATAACTCGGGGTATAGGACAGTAGTGCTGGAAAGCTTTGCCTGCCATTGAATAGAAAGGGACGGAACTTTTGCACAAGTTTCTTGGCTGTTTAAACCAAGTAAAATTACTGAATGTTTGAGTAGATGGCCCTGTGCAGCAAGTTGCACTTTTCAAATACGATACCGGAGGCAACAGTTCTCACTTCATGTCGTAAAACCACGTTATACCTGATTATAGGCCTGGATACGAGCCAGTGTTAAAACGGAAACTGGCTACTAGTTTCCAGGCTGTTGGTGGCGGTCATTGTTTTGGTGGCTGATGTTATAAAAACAGTTTAGAACGTGGATGCATAAACTTAATACTTCTTGCAGTAATGGTATCTTGACGCTGAAGAGCAACAAGCTCAGAATTACCTAATTTCCCGTATTTTAAAATATCCACGGTTGTCTTGACAAAAATAGCCTTAGTTGGTTGAAGCCAGGGTTTCTTTACTCTGTTCTTTATTTATGACCTCAAACTTTCTGATTTTAATATCTTTAAAAAATCGATAGAATGTTAACGCAAACGATTAGCTCGACTAAAGTAAAGAAATTAGCTTTAAACACCTATAACTCATAGTTTTTAGTGTCAATAAAGTGTAGTTGTGTCTGAAATTGAAATTCTTAATTTTTAATTTACATCTAAATTTTACAAAATTATCTAAATTATTGACTAGGAATTTATCACCGAACTTTATCACAAGGTTTGAAAATAACTGAAACCACATATGTAATCAATAACTGATCATTGTGACCATGATTGTCTTGGCCTTTGATTCTCTGACTTATTGACCTTTGGCCTTTCATATTAACTTAAATGCAGAGGCAATAAATTTAAATAGATAATATTTAGAGCGATGAAATATCTTTCTGAATAAAAATTTGGCCTTTGGTCTTTCCTTAACTTTCATAAATATTGATCTTTAGCACTTGTGTGAATTTTGGTAATTTGACTTTTGACCCTTTTGTAATTTAACCTTTGACCCTAACGTAATTTTGATATAAACATAGTTTGAATTTAATCTAATACCTTCCTTTCTCTCAGGGAACAACGCCACGCATCTATCAAGACTCTCCGTACATCATGACTTTTCGAGTTTAAGGACGAGCAGACCGTTTTGTGAGTCAGCAGGAAGTTTAATATTAATCCGTCTTTAAACTTAATTTTGTATTTAAGTTCGCTTACGTTTCAAGTTTCGTTCTGATGACATAAATCGAATCCTAAATCCACTTTAAATGACTGCTAAACATGTTTTAAATTCACTTAAGTGTCTTGACATTCAAGTCAATTAAGTGTCTTCCAACTTGACAAGTTATACTAAAGTATGCTTTATTGATTATAATCTAAGAAATGGTCGAAATTAGCCGTTACTTAAATAAATTTAAGGTACTATCATTAAATACTTCCTATTTCTGATCGTAGAAAACCGCATCGTTTAGGCTCCTGCTCTCAGGTTAAATTTTGTTTGTAGTAAATAAGCAATATATATATATTGTTTTAGCAAAGTTTCTCCCCTAAGTTTTCAACTACAATGATCAATTAGCCCACAACATAACTGTAAACAGGCTCATTAACTCTCATGTCACAGATTGCAAAGACAGTTGTGTAACAACTGGAAAAATTTACATAAACTCCAAGAATAATTTTGAGCAATTTTTATAAGTGTGCTTCAGCTTGTGGCAGTTTATATGCGCAGTTCTATCAAAATGCTTCAACTTTGCGATTGGTATATTGGCCTATCAACAATTCTTCCCAAAAATTTTTATGATGATGATCAGCTAGCTCATAACAGCTCTACAAACGTGAACAATAAACCGTCATGCCGTAGATCACGGGTCGAATATCCTAATAACTGTAAAAAATAGAAAACTCCCAAGTTCACAAGCAATTTTTATCAGTGTGCTAACATTTGTGCTGGGCCACTTGTGCAATTCCTTCTAAAGACTTGTTTTTGTTGTTATGGTTGCGCAAAAAGGTCATATCATGTCTGTTTTAATCTACGATTAATCATGAGAAAAACTTGCAAATGAGAGACGTTTTGCGTTGAAAGCTGTAGCTGTAAAGGGAGCAAATCTGTCCTCATATGTATAAGAAATTGTAAACCATTAGTAGAATTCAAACATGCTGTACCCATTTGCGCTCATTTGAACGTTCTTCTCCGAAGCACACTTTAATTATTTTAAGAATTACGAAATCTACTCCAGTTCTCTTCTCCTGGTCCTTTCTTAAATAAAATTCTAAAGTGCTTTGTTTCTCTCTGATGTCACTACTACCAAATTTGATTCACTTTTGTTTCAGCTTCCTTAAATTTCCTAGCTAAGGCAAGGTGCGTCTGCTGTCATCAGACAAAACTATATGTTCCTGATGACTCATTTCTTATTTTCTATCTCTCTTTATTAGTGACTCATTGTTAAGCTATTTCTGTTCATTATTCTAACGGGAAACAAAGCTTTGATACTTCTTTAGCGAAGCAAGCCATCTCACTCTACAACAGTGATATTATTCTCGCCCTTAGCCTCCTTTAAAAGGGCTTATCGTAACAGCTTATAGTATTTCACCTCGAATCTACTGATAAGAGACATAACACGCAAGTTCTTTGTTTGATACAAAATCTCCCTTTGCTGCCTTATCCACCTAGATATATTTACGTCCTAGTTGAAAACTCTGCAGACACGAGGGGACAACACTGGGAATGACACAAATTGCTTTATTCTCCTGTCGAGTCCAATTCATTTCCTTCTTTGCAGTGGTTATTTTTTTATACAGTCTAAAACCTGTATTTATAAGGTTTATTAGATAAAGTACAGAACCTGCAGCGCTCACCGTGCTTTGGAAACCGCGCCATGGTTATAGAAATGTCGGCCGTCCTGCGCTGGACTATGCTACCCTGGTCCAAAGAGACAGGTCTTCCAATACCCGAACTCCCGAAATCAACGAAGAATAGAGACTCGTGGAGAATGCTGATCATGAATTCGGGTGCGCCCGATTGATGATGATGATGAGGAGGAGGAGGAGGAGGAGGAGGAGGAGAAGGAGAATGATGATTATGATGATGAGGAGGAGGAGGAGGAGCAGGAGGAGCAGGAGGAGCAGGATGATAATGATGATGAGGATGATGAGGAGGATGAGGAGGATGAGGAGGATGATGATGATGATGATGATGATGATGATGATGATGATGATGATGATGATGATGATGAGATAAAGTCTCGTTTTGGGGTTTCCTGTCAAGGAACTTCGTTATTAGTCTTGAAAAAGACAAGAGAAATTATAAAACTTGTTCCGGGGATTCGAACGCTAGACCCGCACATTGACTCTACTAGCTAAGCTAGGTGAACCATGTTGTTAAAATTCTTTATTTCTCTAGTCGCCACATCAGGATCTTAATATCCACCGGTGGACATCGACATCCAGCTCTACACTCTATAAGAACTCCTTTCTACGCGAATTGTCTTGACAAAGAACAAACTGTCATCCGGACACTCAGCCTGTCTAAAACAAACTTTATCATATTTAGGGGCTTCTTCATGTTTGAGAGTAGCATCGAGCTGCTTTTCGTCATTCAGTCAAAGCGCAAAGGTTAGACACTTCTTCCCAGAAGCAACTGTGTATTTACGTATTCGCAACAGAGACATTATTTCTACTCTTGCATCTTCCTCGCTTCCTTCTGAGTAGCTAAATGAAAACAACCAGTTATGTTCAATCCTGTCTTTATCAATGCCAGACAAAAAATGGTTAAAATTGTTTGGCTTGAAAGAGCATTTTCTCTTGTTAATCAATTTGTTAGAGGATTTCTTTATTTGTGACCAGAGCGAGAACATTGTATCCAGGTAGAAAACACTTCCAAGCATGTGGATTCTTCTTGTTCACTTCGCTGATCGTCTTATTGTGACACACAAAGAGTTAAACTGTTTATGCAGGTTAGAATGCGTCGACTTGTGACCATTTTATTTCATCACTGTAGGATATATCTTTTAATTGAGTTGCAAACACTTCAAATGTTCTTAACTGTATAATGTTATATAACTGTTTAATCGAGACTGTGGGGAGTTATTAAAGGAGGGACATACGTTAAGAATACAACAACTTTTACTAAGCCTTATATCTTTAGTTACTTGAACGACAGAGGTATAAAACATCGTCTTTATCATCATCTTTATCATCTTCGTATTATTCTTCTTCACCATCACCACCATCATCACCATCATCACCACCGTCATCATCATCATCATTATTGTCATCATAATACACATCATCATCATCACCACCATTATCATCATCTTCGTCTTCTTCTTCTTCATCATCATCATTATTTACAATCTTCTTCTTCATCGTCATCATCATCATCATCATCAACATCATCATCATCATTATCATCATCATTATTATCATTATCATCATCATCATCGTCATCGTCACCATCCTCATCATTATTATGATTCCTCTTAATGGCAGAGGGCAGCCAATTGTATACTTCTCTCCAGTCTCCAACACTCACGTCTTGATTTATTTCTTCAGTGATTCCACACAGGACGTCCTTCAGTTGACCCCTGTACATCAGCCTTTTCCATTTCCGTGGGCGTTTTTACTTGCCTTTCCCAGTATTTCGTGAGATGTTTCGGGCTTCTGTTACCTCATCGCGTGTCCAAAACCTGTAGTTCTCTTTCAATCACATTCTTCTAAAGTAAACCGCATAATTACAATAGAGCTTGCCATTGAATCGGAAGTAGGAAATACTGGGCTCGTATCGCAAACTTGGCAAGGGGAGAGGGGAAGTTTGACTCAACTTTAAGAGCTGACTCACTTAACATATAACCCCTCTACTAAAAGGTCTCCAACTTTAGCGACATTCTCGATCCATTTTGCTAACTGTTAAGGTCCAGTAGTAACAGTTATTATCAATTATACATACAATCATATGAAACAATTATAAACTATATGGTGGCACGCGGTCAAGAAAATCATATCCAAGCAGTGGATGATCATGTCTTTTCGTAATTGGCAGTAGGTGGGAAATCTTTTCTGAAATTCGAATGGAATAGAAAGTAAATCTTTGTTTGGCTGTCAGCTCCCACTTGAGGTGACTGGGGGTGTCGCTCCTTTAAAAACGATATCTTAACAAGGTTAAGCATGCCCCCTTCATTTCATCCAACTTTCGTCGAGTATGTATATGTTATCTATCTTTTTTACTATATATCATATTTAAGCCCTGCGGTCGCACTCGGTTTCCTTTTCTTTCCCCTGACATTTCACAATCAAGCAAGTCATATATCTTCTTGGGAAAAAGTTTATGATAACTATTCAATTACACCCATAAAACGGTTTTGCAATTTTGCTAACCTCTTCAAAGGTCATGCAAAGTCCAAACCAACTTCAAATAAGCCTTCTTTCCACGCAATTTTATTTGATAACCACAGACCAAGGAATGGTTTACGGAGCGTTGTAAAGTTAATTAGGAATCGAGATATATTGGATTGACAAATGTGTTTAAAACCACCCTATACAATATTTGGTTGTTGATTGAAATGTGAGTATCTAGCGAGATTATTCCTCTAGGTCTAACTGTCGCTTTGCTTTCTTGCTTTTAAAAACTCTTTCTTGCCTGGGACCCTCTTAAGAGGACTTTCGAGGTTTTGTGCATATAATCCGTAAATACCCGAGCTCAAATTAGGCCTATTGCGGGCTAAAATTTAAGCAATGTTGACATTTAGGAGGTTTCAAAGAGAACATCGCAGTTTGCTTTCATCAGAGTTTGAAAACGAGGTTGGCTGTACCATTGCTGGTAATAAAGTACTAAATTGTGACGTCATGATTAAATGAATATCAGAAAGTTTATAATATTTTGGACTCGCTGCATTTTTCGTGTTGAAATAGATAACCTGTCAAAATCTGAGAACCATACCTTTAGCAATCGTTGAGATACAGGTATTTGGTGGCAAGCTTAATACTGTGATATAGTTATAATTGCAATTCCTCGAAAAAAGTTTTTTGTGACGTCATCACTTTACTACTCTATTGCGTGCAAAACTTCAGCCATCACCAAATAGAGTACTAACGCGATGACATCACAAAAAACTTTTTTTCGAGGAATGGCAATTATAGCTACATCATAGTGTTACGGAGTCACTGCATGAAGAGACTGGCCTGCGACAGATAGGATGAAACAGTAACAAGACAATAAATTGATGTGTCACAACAGAAATCTTAATACTACAATAATCATTAAATATACAAGGTTTTAAAGCAAAGATAATTATAAAGTTCATCCATACCCAAAGTTCATTATTATGAGACGGCTTTGTTAGGATTCGGTTTGATTAGATCTTCTTCGTTGTTCGGTTACAAGCCTTGACGGACTCTGTTCTTCGTAAGTGATGGTGACTAACGTCCCTTGACTTGGTATAATATTTGTTCTCCTTTATGTCTCACAGAATTATCGTAAATAAGCGTGTGAGCGTGTGTGTGAGTGTGAGAGTGCGTGAGTGTGTGTCTTTCATAGATTCGCGAAGCCTTTTATAGATGTAGAAATCTTTGAGACGAACGATCTATGTCCCAAGACAAGTGACGTCATTGATGACTTTCTTGCATCTGGACATGGCGATTGTTGTTATAGTGGACGACAACTCTCGGACAATTTGCGTCAGGAGTCAATGCTTTCTGGGACTCTTGGTTTTGAGCCGTCAAACTATTCATGGATGTCCCAAATTTACCGTACAGGGACTACTATCACACCACTCACTATGAGAGTGGAGGTCCTCAATTTGCACTAATTTGCTCGAGGGGGCTCCATGGTGAAAGCGTCCTAGGGGCCCCAACTACCGTTGTTACACGCCTGATACCAAGGTCATAGGTAAGCACGGCTTTTCAATGAAATTTCTGTGAAATTTTATATTTTGCCTTGATTAAAGCAATTTTTAAGATTAAATATTAAAATGCTTGTATTTGTGTTAAGTAGGCTACATGATAAACAAGGGAAAAGCAGTGTGGTGTAAATTTCTAAGACGTTTCCTTGACCCTTTGACGCCCACAACAGATTGGACAAGTAAATCTCAACAATACTTAATGTTTGACGACAAATTTTGATGAAAAACAGACTATCGAAAGTCCCATGTCAATATGTTCAGCCGTTATGGAGATACAGCTTGGGACACAGGTGTCCCTCAGGGCAACAAGCGATTGAAGTCTTGCTTTGACATCTATTGGACTGTTGAAAAAATTATGAAAGAACAGTGTGCAATTTGTATTCGCCAAACCCTTACTCAGGTCAATGACAACTTGTTCGCATAAGTTATAATCTACAGAGACTTTTTTCCCTAAATACAAATCAAATTGATACAAATATCAGGACTGAGCATTACACCGAAACCAGAGCTTGAAGTCCCACTTTATGGGCTTTATTGTAAATACTTTTCATTGCAGAACATCCAGTGAAATTGATCATATGTTCATCAAAGCTCTGCAATTCTGGATGTGAGTTGCCGCCGACAAAGCTTTGTTTAAGTGTTCTATGATGGGCGCCACTTTGAACCCAAGTTTAGTAACATCAGAAGTTTCGTTATCGGCGAAATGAAGGTTCTGAAAAAAACTTTGAATCGTTCACGTGTCATTACATTTTGTATGCCTTTGTTGCCAATAAATAAATCATTATCCCAGTAGTGATGAATAAAAGGCAGTTTATTTACGGACATGATGAAATTAATTCCAATGAAAGCCTTCATCTCCCTAATAACTGTTTGAAATGTGCGACCTTTTGCTGAGCATACAGGTTCGATTGTAGGGCAACATGTTCAACCAAATTTGTAAAATCCATGGGGCATTCCAAGTCATCGATCTGGATGAACAGTTCTATTTTCAATGCACACAGTTGCTTTGGATTGGAAGTTGGTGTTTCACTCCCTTTCATTGGTTTGGGCTGTAGTGTTTTTGCACCCATGGACTTTTTAACCTTCACCGTTCCACCTTTGCTGGTGCTAGCATCACGTGCAGGTGAAAATGTAGCCACTTGAGATAATATATGAATTGAGATTATATGAATATTAGCATCAGATACAAAAAAGAAGCCTCTCTGTCATCCATTCTATAGATTTCCTACTCGGTAATAAATTCGGCATCCGAATCGTTCATTAGATTGTCAATGTCGCTTTCACAGTCACTTTCAAAAGCATGCAACAGAACAAAGATATCATCACTGCTGGTTTGATCGTCAATGCGCACTCGCATGTGTCCTAAATTTTGTTTCTGCCGATTAAAATATTTTTGTGGCGTTAGTAGTCTATTTCCAATGATATTTTATGTACTGCAAACGAAATGCACTACAACAGTTTCCAAACTGACAACAACACAATTGAAATCAAAACAACAGACAGAATGACAACCTTTATTGAATTGTCCCTTATTTGCCTGACGTTGCACCACAAAGCTGTTGATTCTCTACTTCGAAACTGTGTTTGCTTTGTCCAAACTAGATTCATACGCAACAGATTGTTTCCTGTTGTGAGGAGTAAATACCTTATTCCTTTCAAATTTCGCCTCCCTATAATTTTTCGCTCCCTTTAATTTTCGTCCCTTTAATTTCCACCCCCTGATCCTTCGTTTGGCCCCCTTTAATTTTCGCCCCCCACCCCCCGGGGGCGAAAATTAAAGGCAGACAAAATTTCGGGATGCATTGTATTTCTTTACTTGTTCCGTACGTTTTTGAATTTTCCTTTGGTGAAAAAATATTGCAAAACGACATATCCCTGCAAACCTGCCCATGCTGCAGCCCGCGCAATTAGATATAAAACGCCACAAAGATCGAATAGCATAATGAAAACAATCTTTGGTTTTATCTCGCAGCATCCAACTTTAATTTGGTGACGCTTAAGCGGGTTTAGTGCTTAAATGGCAGTTTTGTACTTGTCAAAGTGAATATGTAATGTTAAAGACGTGGAGAAGAAGGCTCCTTGTCAATTGCTAATGGTAAAAGGATATGAAATCTTCTCTGAAGATTAAATAGAACAATGAAAAGAAATTTTTACATATCTCTCGGCACCTAACTTTGATGTGGTGGCACATCCCTAGGTTTAGTTCTCGAATAGGGATTTTAATGGCAGCTTTGTACTCTTCAGACTGAATTTGTGATACAAAACCTCTTATTCTAAATCAGACTTAGTTTGCTAATTCTTATTTCAAAACGTGGTTGACAAATTTATGTAGTACGTAAGCACGAAAGGTCGTTCAGCCCCCAGATCCTCCCCTAGAAACCATCTGATTGCCAACAAAGAGTTGGATTAATCTATTTTAGCAAATGTTTTAATTGAGTAGTTCTAAAACGGCTTCAAAGTGCCAACATTGGTCAGAAAATAACCGGCTTTGAAATATCCATGACATTAGTGACGTCAATCAGCACTAGTGATTAGAGTAAAACTGACCACGTCTTTCCATTTTTGAATGTCGAGAAATGATTTCTTAATAAATGTAAGTAAGTCCTTTCACTGACAGCTATTGTCGTTATAATTAAAGTGAGATAATCAATGTTTTTGAACCTCTCCCAGATGGAAATCAATTTATCTCTTAACGATAACAAAGGAATTTGCAACTAACTGGCACTGTGTGTAGTCTTGAAGACAGTTGCACCGTTAAAAATATTCTTCGCCGTCAGAAAGGCCCGGAAAATAATTAGAATCAGTTAAGGTATTTCTTTGTAGTTAGAAAAGACCGCAAAGAGGTTTGTAATTTGGGAATCTACGAAGCCAGTAAAAGTTTGCGTTTGGTAGATTAGGTCTGCTACTGTGCATGCGCTGTATACTTTCTCAAATTCTTTGCAGAAAAAGTGGCGTAGTAGCTTATGAATACTTAAAGTAATGATTGCTTTTAACAAAAATGAGTACAGCTAGCCATATATTTTAAGGCACCTACGGTTTTGTTTAGAATCCTTCTATTTGAAAAGATGTTAAGCACAGCCAGTGCCCTGATAGCTTAGTGGCAGGTGTAGCACGAGTTGCGGCAACGCTCTTAGAGTAAAGTCCCCGTAAGATATTTGAACTATTTCTCTAGATCGTAAAAACGGTTTCTCTGTCGGTGTTTTACACGAGTGGGAAATTACTTTGAAAACTGCGCGCGAGATTTTTACGACTTACTATATAGCCTTGATTTTCGTGTGATTTTTGTAGTTTCCTGTGATTGTAGTGATTTTTTTATGATTTTGGGACATTTCTGAGTCATTTGGCGCTCGGTTTTTCAAAACCTAGATAACGCGACTAGTACACAATTCACGTATTCTAGGTGGAGCACAGAGCACGAACTGTCACGTGAACACGGCATGCTTGACATGGTTTACAAATTTCCCATACTAATTCTTGTAAACATCATGTAAGCAAAAACACAAATAGAGAACATTAGCAAAGTAAACATGCAATTTTGTTGTTTCGTTACTAATATGACTAGGGTCTCCTAATATTGAAATGCAACGGGCCCCACCCTTGCCTTATCTTGCACTTAGTACACCAAAATTTGTAGACAACATCAAAAAGGGAATTATATTGACACACCAAGAGGGTGCTACGTTACATCCTCACCATTCCAGCTTCTGTACAGAAAGATAGCATAGTGAGATCAGACCTATAAGCAAGGCAACTTGCAGACAGAATAGATCATCATTACATCAAATCAGAAATAACCGACTGTGAGTCAGGCATAGAATATCCCAACTGCATATTAACGTAACGTAATCTTCGTTAAAGATCCGAATAGAAGACAAATTAAGGTTGCTTCTTTGTAAATTTCAGTTAAAATGTTCGAAACAGAACCATTTTGGCCTTTAAGGAAAGAGGAAGCAATCGGACAGAAACGGGTTTAAAACGACAACATTTTACCAAGGGTTAAATTAACTTGAACATGAGTCGTGACATTTCAACATACGCTGACAACTGTAATTACTTTGCAATATGTCCCCTTCTCTCTGCCTAAAGAAGAGGAAGGCATGTCTTTTTTCATTACATTATGCCCCCGGGAAAGAAAGTGTACTGATAAAATTCCACCTCGAAAATGACTGTAAACTGCATAACTATATCTCATTAGTTATACTACTAGTTACGGTCGTGTACATCATAAAAAGATTACTGAAAAGCTAGATAAAGATGAAAATAAAAGATTGAAAATAAACATGAGTACGTCCAATTCTCTTTTAAAGTAAATCCATCACCCACTCCTTCCCTTTCACTGCTAATGACATAGTTTCAACACATCATTCAGCGTTCCAGTCAGGTGTGAGTTACTTAAGCCTAGGATTTTCGTTTTGTATGCTATGCAGAACTGATTTGTTGAGCTGATAGCTAATTTTCGGTACTCTCCTATAAGAATAATAACTCCTAAAAATTAGGATTTCTCATCCAAGCCTTAGGGAGTTAACTACTTCATTATCCCGTAATTTACTGAGAAGTTTTTCCTACTAAAAGAGGACTTTGTTAAAAAATATTACATTCTTGATGTATATTTGAAGTCGATATAACTGTTTTGGTTCATTTATGTGGACCTTTACCCAATACCTAAAATGTAGGTATAAAACATTACATCTCTTACCATAAAATCTATTGCAGTTACAAAAGATCAGCTTAAGGTAGGCAATCTCAATCTTGTTGATCAATTTTTCACTTTAAGAAGTGCCTTTTCAATGTTGTCTTCTTAAGGATTATGACAGACTGGGAGATATAACATCACATTGAGTAATTAGAATCCAATGAAACTATTCTGACCAAACCCTTTGATACCTGTGGAATAGTCTCCAATTAGAATTCCTGCTGAAGATGAGTTATCAATTACTCTAGGTACTCAGTTATTGGGTAACAATATCCCTATTTCCTTTATTTTAATTATGAGTAATTACGAGCTAAGAAATGTCTAAAAGCTAATTGTAAAGCTGCATCAGTTTCAAGTCCTTTCAAGCCAATCTCAAGTCTTCATGGATGATACTTGGAACACTTAAACTTCTTCTTATTTCATAACCTGCAAAATGTTTGTCCACATCAAAGTTGATCTCTCAATACTGTGTACACAGAACGGTTCTCCTATCAGTGCATTCTGTCTGAGCTTAAGCCTATTGTAATCCTATCAGGCATTCAAGTTTGGTGAGAAAACGTAAGGTAACTTATGCAAAATTATACTCACGAATAACTCAGTTGTTGTTTGCACAGATTTTCTTTTGCACACGTCTTTCTACCAACTTGAACAACTGCTGCTTTGAAGCGACAGGATCCCAACTTTACATAGGAGGTGTTTAGCCCACAACTGATTTTATCAACTCGATTTCGTAACGTGATTAGTTTATAATCTGATAAAACATTGCAGTCAACAAAGTTTACCTTACGCAAACATTACCAACGTCACGACATACTGTAACAAATTGCTGAGTAAAAACGTTATAACAGAATTGTAACTAACATCAAATATTACAACTAATTTATTGTCATCATCTACAATACATTATTGCCATAGCAACCATTGAGACGCTATGTACGTGATCACGATGAAATGGTGCGGCCAGCCCTTCCATTTCCTTATATTTCATCTAGAATTAATCTGTTGTCAAAACAAGAGCACATTTCGATTTATGAGCCAATTACTATACCGACGGTTTGACATGGTCCATAAGAACGGACCTAGATGTTGAAAATTGATTTTATTCTTAAGAATCAGGACAATACAGAGGTGAATATTCCATCTTGTCCTTGTTTAAAGTGTGCAAAATAAGGCATAAAGGTATTTTATACTTTGGAAAGATTTTCTATCCTATTGCTTTGTAAAATACATGACTTCCCAGCCATCTTTAAATATGTTTGCTGAAATCACCAGTAAGATTTAGCCTAAAATTGGTCTACAATGATGATGCAAAGCATGTACTGTAAAATTATCCTCAGGATGAAGAAAGAATTAGTTTGGAATTTTATTAATCCTGTCTCATTTCATATCTTAGTTCCTTGCTCGTAGATATATGAATGATATGCTATGGCGGAGCTGTTACTATTTGGAAAGGGCTGGAGTGGTGCTCAAGGTTAAACTGCTTATAGTTCATCCGTGCAAATAGCTACGATCATGATGCCCAGTGGCAGAACGCAATATACCAATGTTCTCCTTTTGCTCCCCCCCCCCCCTTGTATAAGTCTTACAAGTCCCCTTTCAACTTTGGTTATAATCGTACAGGTCCCTTTCAAGCTTCCTGCTGTGTGATGAGCAGCAAATACCACACCCACTACTATTCTCCTCTACGCTGTTACGCAAGATATAATTTTGAATTAAGTACAAATATTCACACTGCTGAAAGTGTCTAACCAAATATTATAATAACCTTTATCCAACAATTCACAAACTGAATAAAATTTTTCACTATCATTTTTCAAATTCTTAAGAAGGGGGCTCAACCCCCAGAGCCCCCTCCCCCCACAGCATCCCTGTTTTCCATTAGTAATTATATACCTAGTGAGTTTTCATTCATTTGTTGGATCCTGGAACCGAGTAATCAGTAACAAACTAGCTAGCAAGGTTGACCAAATCCTTTTGAAAGCTTCGCGTTGTAAAAGCAAAATGGCTGAAGGTAGAACACTAAACTGTATCACTTCTGTGCAATTAGTTCTACTAACGAGCAGGGTTGGGCACCACATGAACATCTTAAGTAACCACAAAATCACACCAGTCACCACGTATTATTTTCGCAGTGGGTAGAGTTCATTTCTATTCAACCACTGGAAACCACCAGCAGTACCTGTCTATTACTCATTGAACCTACATGAGAAATGTACTTATATAACCACGAAGAAGGGTTTATCTGTAACAATATGTGAATTCCTCCAGGCTTGTTCCAGGTTCTGATCAGTGGTCATACGACGTTTTCTAGCCAACAGCATGAGTCATCTTTTTCTAGGTTTATTTGGATTCTGTACCATAAACATTTTCTTCAAATATCTCACTTATTTCACGAAGAATATCATTGGTTAACCATCGGAAGCGCATACCGTCTTATATATTTTAAACGCGTAAAGAGTCTGGCACCAAACTCGAAGATACGACATCTTTAGGAAGTTAACTGTAATTCTGTTTGTTTATAATGGCTTAAAGCCTGCAAACTGACAGGGGAAAAGTTCGGAAGAAAATTGAATATTGAGTCTACGAGACAAACAT
Organism: Alatinidae sp. Z8VKAUB7J3; assembly: GCA_010016025.2. Taxonomy (NCBI): domain Eukaryota; kingdom Metazoa; phylum Cnidaria; class Cubozoa; order Carybdeida; family Alatinidae; species Alatinidae sp. Z8VKAUB7J3. The sequence continues at coordinate 9,422,010 of JAAAKM020006971.1, read as the reverse complement.
TCTGTATCTATTAACCTTTCAGTTAGGTAAACTGTGGCACGTGCGTTACTATAATTAAACAACTAAACGTTATCTATGATACAAAGAAAACATAATTATCTGGACGTTTCTATTTCTTCTCACAAGTCATCACTCTGCTGACTATGATACCCGGATTAACACCAAGTAATAATATGTAAGAGCATTACTTTAACCCACAAAAGCTGTCATTGAAATTTCAGTAGCTAAACAGAATTAGATAAGACATTAAAGCACTTGGAATCATCAGTAGATGATGTTTGCTGTTATGAAACAATGCAGGTATACTTATGGATTTTAGTACGGACGCTAATGTAATGAAAAATTGTCCGATTGCAATCTTGCCAAAAGAAGTGAAGGAATAGGCTACTTAATGAAAAAAACTTCTATGTGAATATTTCTATATTTTTTGCAAATTGATGATAAGAGCTCCACAGAACAAAGGAGGGTGTTTCTCCTCCACTCCGCCCCCCCCCCACCCTTCCTGTTTGCAACTCCTCTATTATGTGAAATTTATCAAATCCACGTAAATGCTAAGCTTTGAAAAGAACATTTGAGAAATAGAAAAGCATGTCACCACCGGGGATCGAACCCGTTTTCAAAACAAACATTTCAAATTCACTCTTTTTGATGATAAATGCTAAGTTTTAATCATAGTGTTTGGGACCACTATCCTATCAACACATAGAGTTTACCAGAATTTTCTTTTTCATGGCTTAATTTTAGGCAGTTTATTTCAAATGGACTTTTCTCAGAAACTGTTAGTAGAACGTTTCATTTCGTAGCAGCATTTTGAAGGTAAAATGAAGGTCAAACATCTTTTAACTGTCGAACCAGACTTTATGTGCGTCCGTAAAACACTGTATTGCTAGAGAAGGTTAAATATTCTTACGCTAAAGTGTTCAGATCTCCTCTTATTCTGTCCGTGTGTACATTGGGCACTGTGTTAGTTGTTAGCTATGGTTAGGATTGAGAGGCAAATTCTATCGTCAGTTGTAACATTTAGTCCCTCTAAATTAAAGACAAGGTTAAATATTCTTACGCTAAATTGTTCAGATCTCCTCTTGTTCTGTCCTTCCATGTGTATATTGGGCACTGTCTTAGTTGTTAGCTAGGGTAAGGATTTAAAGGCAAATTCTTTCGTCAGGTGTAGCATTTAGTCCCTCTAAATTGAGGCATGTAGAGTTACCAAAATCTAATCTAAAGTTTCAGTTGGTTTGGCAATACCCAAAAAACCCAATCCATTTTATATAGCAAATCATCGAAGTCAGAAAGCCTTAGATCGTAAGCCTCGTAACAAGTACTCATAATGTGAGCATATGGCTTCTTAGGGAGGTTTTAAGAGACCTTCTTCAATATCAGCTGTTGACAATTTTACCGATGACCTAGCATCCTTTGTTTTTAACGGATTTCGGAAATCTCTTGTATTGGGAAAGTTGCTTGACAAAAGACATGTTGATCGGATTGGAAACTGTACCTCATTACGGAAATAAAGTGCTCCTGCTGAGGAGAAGGATAGTAACATGGTTGGTTCCATCGGCAACATGGAAACGAACAGTAGGCATTATCTGATTTCCTTCTTACTAATTAATGTTCGATAATACCCAGGCGCTTAGTGGTAATATCTCATTATATGAAACCTTGATGTGTGATTATAATTCTAATCTCATTATACTTAAACGTCGAAAACGTGGAAAGACAAGATTAAAGGGAACATGTAGTAGAGAAACTACGGCAATTGCATCTAATCGAGATTGTTAAGTATAGCACTGGTCATCAAAAATGCGACGAAATGCCTTCACTCAGATGAAACAATTTCTAGATTTTTAATTATGGCAAGAGTCTTCAGAGTTATAACAAAGTTGGTTTCACTAATAGGCGTGTAAAGCTTTGTTTCCATGAAAAAGTAGGAGAGTGAACTGAATGTAAAATACGTGCACCAAACAACTGCACCACATAAGTGCACCACATAAGTGTATCAGATAGAGCGCACCCCATAGAGTACACCACATAGAGTGCACCACATAGAGTGCACCACATAGAGTGCACCACATAGAATGCACCACATAGAATGCACCATATAGAGTGCACCACATGGAATGCACCACATGGATTTCATTATCAGTAATTAAAATGGAAGTCGTATTAATTTCTAATGCTACATACTCAAATAATTGTATTCCAGTTTTTAATTAGATGGTGCAATCCAAACGGTGTCAAAGTCATGGAAATAATACTTCTCTAAGCAATAAAGAGATGTTAAATAAACAATAATCAACTACGGCAACAGAGTGCAATTTTAGTTGAATTTCTACCGTTCATTTCTTGCTATTATGGACTTTTTTGCTTTATGATAAGTATATATCATATATACTTTGCATGCTATGGTATTGCCATTTCCTATGTCCTTTATGGTCGGCAGAGAGTTGCTATTAGCTATTTATATTTTTATATACTTTCCTTGAGTTTTCTTAAAAATGTAAAAAATTGCTCTATGGTAAAGAGGGTGACATGCTTGACGGTTGGCCAAATTAATTCAACTAAGAACTTTACAGATGTGCAATACTCTTTAAAAAGGTTACTGTAGACGTCTTTAAAATCTTAATATATTTGCGAGGAACGTAATTCTTGTATTGGGAGTCGATAAATGTTCTTATATGTTATAAACTCAAAATCCAAAACGTTAAGGAATACTAGGGGCCTACTACCGCAAACGTGGTAGGAGCTGTCGTGTACGTACATGTTAGACTAAAATTAAGTTTTATTGCTGAGATCACCAGGTAACTGATAAAGTGTGATTACTTTTAGATCAAGTGAGAACCTTCACAGTTTAGTAATTAGCCACAAAAATATCATTTCAAATCTATGGGCTTGGTTTCATGTTATTTTTTGAAATTTCCTTCATTTCCTGGCTCTATTCTTACATTCTGAAATTTTAAAAAGACTTCATCTACTTCTTTCATGATATGACCCGATTCACTCAACATTTAAGGACGTTCTGTATATCCTATCCATTACTAGAGATTAGATTTTTAAGGAAGCTACACCTGCTGGTTCCTAAAATACAGTGTTATCTTTCTTATCACTGCGAGAAGAAATCCCTGTCTAATTAGCTTTTGTCAGCGGTGGTCGAGCGTTTTGTCGATCGGACTAAAAATTATTGAGCTTTCTCACACCATATCATTTTCCCAGTTGGATTAGCATCTCTAACTTTTGCAGAATATCATACATTTATGTTATGGCATGCTTTCTCATACAAATCGATGTTAATCAACTTTTCGCCCTTGCGGTGTATGTGATGTCGAAATGACGCATTCAATAACGGACAGGATTGAATGAAGAAAGAGAGTCGTTTTAGTTAGTGGAAAGTGTACGAACTGATGATGTTGATGAGAAGAATAAGGAGAACAAGGAGGAGGACAAGGAATTAGCAGGGTGGAGAAGGCACGAGAAGGCACGAGAAAGCACGAGAAGAGACAAGAAGCGATGAGAAAAGACGAAAAGGGACGAGAGGGCACGAGAAGGCACGAGAGGGCACGAGAAGGCACTAGAAGGCCCACGAGAAGGCCCACGAGAAGGCCCACGAGAAGGCACGACTTTACTGCAAATGATATGTTACAAACGTCACAATTACATTGCTCTTTCACACTTCATACCTATAAAAACTTTTTGTGTCGTCCTCCCGTGGTCATATTTTTTAAATTAATGCTTTACTTATCGAGAAAATACGCACCTAAAGTCTTAGAAGATTTAAGCATTATCAACAATTGCACTTACATCTACACACTGAATGTTTTGTGTTGAATCTTGAGATTTGCCAACACACCTTACTGGACGCGTTATCTTTCTTTATGCACGGGTTTTAACCCCCCATAATGCACGGGCTTTACAAATTCAAGTAAATGGTTGAGGTTTGCAATCCTGCATGTAATCTGAGGGACTGCCTTTTACAAGGGGAGGGTGGAGGTAAGCACATCACGGAGGGTGTGTCGCCGACGCACATACTCATGACGTCTTCAGAAATTGTTTTGTTACAATATGCTCCTAAGGTGCAACTCAAACCCACCCTGCACAACTTTGAAAAATGCAAGAACACTTGATAAAGCCAATCTGATCATATTTCTAAAAGATAAAACTATTTTTAATGTGCAAATAGTATATATATATTTCATAAAATACACCATTTCGTTGACACTCAAAAATATTATTGAAAAAGATAATATCGAAACGTCAACGAAATTATGTATTTTATGAAATATATATAACAGTTATTCGGATGGGAGAATACTGGCTAATTGAGGATATACATTTATTTTATATATATATATATAAATTATAGATACTAGGTACTCAAAAAACCCACGTACTCCTATGTGCATAATGTAATACAGAACTCAAAAATACACATTTTCCTCAACATTTCGATATTATATTTGTTAGGTATAATGCAGTTATACCTGATTTTGAGTACTGGTAAAATTCCTTGAAATTAATACACGGGGGGTCCTAAAAAGGAGCGGGGGGTTATGAATTTCAAAAAATTAATAAGCGGGGGGGTACGATAATTTGGCACTCGAGAGTGGTATATCTTTTACTGAAAAGAAGTGCATTATATTATTAGTGAACGTTTTATGCAAAAGGGAATGACTTAATTTCTCGTATATTGCTTCACTTTCTACCAGCACCACATGCTGCTCATAACTCATATTATGTAACTACGTTGTTTTCAAAATTATTATTCAGGGTTACAACTCCCCTTAGTCAGCCCACTTTGCAAACTCTGTCATTAAAACAGGGATTTTCTCTGATTTTAATTAGCGCCTTTGTTAGAGGGTGGCACCCTATGGACCAGCTATGGATGCTTCTCAATTAATTCTTTATTTTCCAATTTAAAAAAGCGATTCCCGTCTATTCTTTTTAGAGTAATTCTTAAGTTAACATCGGGTCAGGGTCTTTGATGTTTTTTTTCAATTCTTCAGAATGTACACAAACATGCAATACCTATGCAAACTGATACACCTATAGTAAACGAAATTAAACCAGACGTTATATCTCTGATATACACTGTATTCGATCAACCTGGGTTAGAGACTTTTGAGGGGAAGGGTATTACTTTTTACATACTGTTCTTTTTTCAGTTTACGCGTCTTAAATTGTGCTGTTTCAGTACGCAGCTGCAGTCAACGCGTTACTCAGAGAGTGTTAGACCATTTTAAATAATATCATTTCGCCAGAAGGATCGATTTCCAAAAAGATTTTTCCCATGAGAATTGACAAACCTATTACGGCGCCGTAATGTTAAAGCTGGAACTAGGTCTATCATTAAACAATGCTATTAATTCTTTGCGGCGGCCGCTTATTCAAAGACAATATATTGGAATTTTATTGCGGCCTAAAAGAGGCCAATTAAGGGATGCAGAAGAGCAAACTTTGCCTTTGCGTTTGTCAAATAGATAACTGAGAAAAGAGCAAAAAGCACTTGTAATGTCCCCCGCCTCCCCTGCAATTTAGAATAGCCCCTAAAATTTGTAACCATGACTCGTACCTGGAACCTCTAAAGCAGACATTACTACCTCCAAGTAATTCCACTGTACAGACGTTGTATTGTAGAGAGAGGTGAGAAATATCTAATTTTTTAACATGGTATGGTTTCCATGCCCCTGTCGCTGTAGCCCTTGGTAAATCTAAGGAGGTAATTTACTTCGTCTCTATAAATGTGGCAGAGTACGTCGTAAGGAGGAATGTCGATCATGGTTACGGCAGAAGTTGTGGATTAATGCACATCTGGCCCCACGCCCCTAGGGTCTGCCATTTGCCGTAGAAATGTCCAAGATTTCAGTTTAAACTATAATATCGATCAGGTATATTTATTTAAAGAATAAGCGGGGAGAGTGCATTGGATTTGGGGGGTGAATGACCCCTCTGTAATCCTTTAATATCACAGGACTCGCCACAACCTTTACTGCTGGCACCCCGAAGCAAGACAGAGCAACAAAACTTATCAAGCTGCCTCACGTCACGATTGTTAAATGCGATGTTAAACGGTCTCACCCCGTTTAAAGATTACAAGCTAACAACAACTCTATTGCCATAGAGATTATGTTGCAAGCTTCAGGTCTCACATTGACGCTGACTCAGTTGACCTTTTGCTTTGCTTGGGGTCTTTACACCAACGCCAACCGGAACTCCCTGTCAGCCGTCATCACGAGAAAAGAAAGTGATTTTAAGATTGCATTTGTTGACATATCAGCTGGCTCAAACATCAAGATCCAATAAGGATTCAGAACAGAAGTACAGTAAAGTATCATCTAGAAATTTTTAATTCCTCTGCTTCATGTTAAAATGGGAGTACATGGCACTCTGTTTCGCAAGGTGGTAAGGCAAAATATATTACTTGCTCGATCAACGGAACAATAGGTCAGCAGACAACAAATCTCGTCCAGTAGTTTCCGTGACATATTTCCAAATACCAGTCACCAGGTAGCCTAAAATAATGGAATATAACATGCTCGTGTTGGTGATTCTAGCAATGTCTCCTTTAATAAACCCAGGTAAGTCGTTTTTCTTTCTTTAAGTCTTTGTTATCATGACTTGAAATCGTCACGGAAGGTTACCGAGCAAAGCAAGTAAAACTTTGCACTTTGTTACTTGAACTTGGATCATTGCCCAGGCAGTTAAGTTAGGAAGGCTATACTTCAACTTTAAGGAAGTAGTCTTTTGGTTGTGACAGAACCAAGTAAACATATTAACTGCCGTACATGATTTGGACCCCAAGTATTGAAATTGTGAGGGGGGAGGGGGCGTTTATCTGTTTGAAATTCCTCATTCTATTGGCCGCAGAGTTTTAAATATTTCGAGGTTTGTCCGCAACCCACCACCCACCCGTCGTTGAATTTGTGATTATTCACTGGTTTCGGGGACTACTTCCAACGTGAGCTTTTGTAAGGAAACGGTTTGAGACTTTTTGTAACTTGCCGCTGATAAGGAATATTATCAAATAACGCAAATTCCCAAATATAAGCCCTGGGTGTATAGAGGCTCATAAGCACTTTTTGATGGACTTATACTAGGGGGCTTATATAAAGGGGGCTTGTATACAGGGGGCTTATATTCGGGTCTTCTGGGTTTACATGTGACTTTTGTATTCCCAAAAATTCACCATTCGGTGCCAAATCACGGAGACTAATAACAACATTTGCTGCGAAAAAATCTCACAAAAATAAATACCGAGGCTCTATATATACTCGGCCCATGTTCATTCAGTACAAGTGGCTTCTGCACAAACAATTTTTGATCCCATACACAAAAGCCTAAATGTAAGCCCTGGGCTTATATTCATGGGGCTTATATTCGGGAGGGCTTATATTCGGGATTTTACAGAGTATAAACAATATAGCACATATAAATTAACGTTTGATATACATCACGTACGTTCCACTGTGAGAAGACAGTATTTTTGTCGATAGGCGAACCCTTGAAAACAGAAGTGTGGTATTCTGTATTCTGCCTCTTAAGGAACACGGAGCTGTAATCATTTGCGAACAAGTTGCGTCCCTCAGCTATCTTACCAACACGGGCCACGTCGTCATGTGGTTAATTATAATGGTTTAAGCAAAGACGGTTGAGCTGATGCTTTAGCAAAGCTGATGGATACTTTACTGAGACTCTGGTTTAAGTAAGTTCTAGGGAACATAATGATTGATTTCTGCTTTTGAGTTTCTGCATTCTGCGTAACGCTTACAAGTTGAATAACCTGCGTGGATTACCGTAGCCTTAGTAACGGTTTGCGCATGCTCTCGGAGTCTACGGAGAATATATGGCTGTAGTTCCACGCCTGGTGACGGGATGACCAAGTGAGGGAGCCGTAGCATTTTGATATTTGGGGGCCCTAGTCATATCCTTCTCCTTTTTTCCCTTTTGTATTTGATTGTTTTACTTATCATGATATCTAGCGTGTGTTAAACATCGACGAAGAATTGTCTTTCGATCGAGAGAAGTAATTCCACTCACAGGGATTTTTTTTATTGTTTATAAAGCATAACTATGTGGCTCTGTCACAGATATTGTTTTCGTTGTGTAGCGCGTGCCAGAAGGCTTACTTTATTTTTATTTGGGGGGGGGACGGCAGATTTAGGGGGAGGGCTTTTCTCAGAGAATTGAGCCTCCACAAGAGAAATTGTAGACTGAGGTGTGGGCAGCTTCTTTTGATTCTATCATGATGGCCATAATGCCCCCGGTCTGGTTTGCTTGAGCAGTGGCTGACTAAAATGGCAGTACGATAGGACTCTATCAAGCCCAAGAAATGTGACAGTTATTAATTATTTGCTTTATCCTCACACATATGGTAGCACCGTGGTCCAGTGCTACTGCACATTCATTGAAAATTGAGCGACGTAAATTCGATTCGAGACAGTGGTGCCAAGGTTTACTCAGCCTTCAATCCTTACGGGGTCGGTGAAATGTGTACCAGCTATGGTGGGAGAAGTGGTTAAAGCTTGACTTGGGATAGGAGTGGTGTCCACCCCTACCATTGTAGTGGAACTAGGTAACAAAAGAGAAATATTCGTGCTGCACCAGACTGTGTTTGGCCATCATCTTCTTCTTCTCTGTGGTGTGGAGAGACAACGCTCATCCACTGGCTCCCCTGATTCAGGATTGGAAATATCGCCTCTAGATATAGAGAGTAGCTGCAAATACCAATAACTAAGAAGCTGCGCCGGGCAAACATTCAATATCAATATCATGGTAATGATGAAAACATTGGTAGCAAGGTGTCGGATTAGATAGGACGCGGTATCTCACAGACCCGATTTGTGGATCCTATCCAAAGAACCTTGAGCGGGTAATGTATCGGTTAAGGCTTATGGAAAAGATCTAACAGTCATATTTAGATGGGAACTACGACTACGTGTGGTGTAGGAACCCTTGGTGGTCAACGGCAATTGAAACTAAGAAGGGAGTGGAAACACGGACTAAAAAAATACGTTATCCTCACAATGCCCTGGGTGTGGTCCCTGTCTTTTAGATAATCTATATTAATCTAAGAATGCTTCAACCGTTTCTTTAACATTCCCAATTGATCTTCAAAAAACGCCTTAAAACCAATCTATGTAATGCCGTCGGGATATTGTATATACTGGTTAATATTCAGAGTGGTTCTCTTCGTGATGTTGGCTAATTTAAACAATGTCTCTTGTTGTTGAACGTAAAACCGGTCACGGCACCAAATTGATGATGAAGAAGTCGAGATACTAGTCCGTCATGTTTGTATTCGTGAAAACAGTAACTGGATAAATCTATTAAAACAATGCCTATTTACACGGGGGTTAACTTGATGACGCATGTCATTGTTATTATTGTCTCATTGTCTACAAAGGCTTTGGAAAAACGGTTTTACCATTATTTGGAAAAGTGATTGACAGGGTTCAGCATGACATTGATTGATTGCCAATAATTTTTGGATTTAGATGTCAAATTTGTAGATGTCTTCCTTTCTTTCATGGACACCCGATGACAAGACGCCCAGACCACTACTAAATTGTGCGGTTTCTTCTCAATGGTAGCGATTTTTCCCGAGGTAAAGTCACGTAGCAGTTATCTCAGACCTCACAGGACTTTGTATTATTCCATTGTCTATAGTCGTATCCTATGTACGTCCGCTTCCTTCGCAAAGTATCTTAATTAAATTATCCTCTTTAGCTTATGATCCATATTTCTTAATGAACCTTCGCCATGAACAACATATATCTCACGAATCATCAGATTATGCTTACGAGTTCTCTCATCCGCGTGTGCCGTAACAACATGCGAAGCCTGGGTCTGAGAGATAGAACACGCGGCCAAGAACCGCCACTATCCGGAAGCATAACATAATAGTCGACGTATTCGTGACTCTCCTACTTTGCAACGGGATTGGACTTCGGGATTAGCATGCAATGTTTACAACACTAGAACTTGCTCCACATCAGGAAGCATACTTCGTCTCATTTACTGCAGACGTTCTTCTCACTGAAGGAGATTGACCCCGTCATATCCACGACAGTATCTATGTTTCGTAAGTTCAATCCTTTTTTTCCCGTGAGATGAAAGCTTAAACGTTGTTGGATAATGCATAAATGACTTTAACCTACAATGCCAGTTTTTAAATTACTGATCAGTTGCCCAATTATTCATTTAATAGAAGTTTAAAAATATTAACGAAATACCACAGAAATGCCTCGTCAAGCTCAAGCTAACACACTAGTATATTGTAATAAGCTAATCTGCAATGCGCCACTGAGGTGTACTCCCTCTATCATACTGTACAAATGGGAAGCCCGCTACCTGACACTTTCGTTGCAAGACGCCATAACTTGAGGATCACATCAGATTTGATCACAGTCTGCTCTAGCTTGCAATGAACAAATCACATCAAAGAGCAATGACCACATAACACGAATCGAAATATCGTTACAGTGCCCCGTATTTCTGCATTGGTCCAAGCCGTCAGTCTCCGTGTTTGCTTGGAAATGGACATAGGCTATAACATGATCTCATTGGTGGCTAAACAAGCTTTGCATGGCTCCAAAGCGCGCTCTTTTACAGCAATAAACGTCACGAATCGAAATGTCGTTACTGTCCCCCGTGTCGCTGCATTGGCCCAAGCCGTTAGTCGCCTAGTTTGTTTAGAAATGGGCAAAGGCTATGAAGCGATCTGATTTGTGGCTAAACGAACTTAACATGGCTCCAAAGCGCGCTCTGTTACAGCAACAAACGTCACGAATCGAACTATCGTTATAGTGCACCGTGTCGCTGCATTGTTTCAAGCCGTCAGTCGCCGAATTTGTTTTGAAATGGGCAAAGGCTATGCAGTGATCTTATCGGTGGCTAAACGAACTTTACATGGCTCCAAAGCGCGCGCTTTTGCAGCTTAGTCGACAACAACGTGTTTGTCATGACAGCTTTGAAGCTAGATGTAAATTAGCTAGGTAACCCGTCATCTTTAATTTAGAGTACGTGTGCATATTGGGACATATATGCCCCGTTCGCACTCGCTGACCATGGCAAAAGTAATATTGCCACAATAGTGATAAAATAATTGGAATTGCGGCTAGGCTTAGTGTATTCAAGGACATGCACAACTAGATAACTTACTGACATTCGTAGGAGAGTAATTGTCAGATATGACTTCCTTACTATGTTGCCTTCTTATATATCCACAGTATGAACCTCCAATTTTTTGCTGTAAGATTCGGGGGGGAGACACCCGGTGAATTCAAGAATTTTATTATAAAAGAAACCGGCTGTGTGGTTTGATATATGGGAACCAAGATGGGCAAATAGTTGTTACCGTTATTGAAAATCTAAGCATAGCTATTGCTATTAAATCTGTATAATATTACATTCAGTAGGGAATTTAAGGTTCGGCTTCACACAGCAAGTGTAAATTTGTGGCTGGTTTGTGTTTGGACGTATCTCTTTCCAGGACTCTTGACAGAAGGGTGCAATACGAGGAAAAGCTTGTTAGCGTTGTGCATTCTCTACAGGGCAGCAGGCGAGCGAGTTATTTGCTTGACATATGTTCTTTGTTTGTGGGAATAGTACATCCTTGAGTTAAATTTTACGGACAAAAGTGTTACACAATAGTTTTGTAACTAGTCTTTACAGACGGGCCTTTCGACTCAACTTTAATCCTTAAGGATCACAGAGGTGGCCCTCTGTTCTTAGTTTTCATGAGTGATGTCACCAGTTTCCATTTCGATCACTTATGTTTTTTAACATACACGTTTCCTATCAGCCTACGTAACTTAAATTTGACTCAGGCCGCAGGTGATCGGAGCGGTCAGATCTCTTAGCCCCAAAGTTGCTAACATGCAAGTATCGTTCCCTGCATTTCAGTAATTCTTAACTGGGGGCTGTGTACCAGCTATTTGTACGGTAGCAATTCTGACGCGACTTTCAGATCAGAAAGAGCTTGGTAACCGGGTGGCAACGACAAACCCAGTATAGACTTTTTCGGTCGCAAAAACTTTGACCAAAGAGAAGTTGCTTCCTGCATTTTATCATTTCTTACCTTGGAATTATATACTTGTACCTTTTACACAACTGACTGGAACAGCTTATGTGAATAGAACGACTTTGGTTACCAGGTGCCAATGACAGGCTAATTATAGCATTTCTTCTGTCTCAGAAAGTTCGTCCGACTTTTAATAGATTCCTGTATTTAAGAGGCTTTTAATCGTTGCCTTTGTACTTGTGCTTCACAATTAAACAAAGATGATGTGCTTTTGAGACTAGAGGGACCTAGTTAATCGAGTCACAGCAACAAGTTCATTTGGTCCCTGAAAATATTTTTGGCTCTGAAGGATTTCTTAAGAAAGGAACAGGTTGGTTTAAAGTCGTTGCGTATCTTGCGCTAGAATTCCAAATGTGTTTAGAAGTCTGCGATGGACAAGCCAGGTGGAAAACGAATTCTTAATGTAAAGATAAGTGCCCAGCACAAGGCGCGTATTGTTTCTAGGATGGTGGTAAAATACAACGAAAGCTCATCATATTACGTTTTGTCATTACGTTTCACCTACGCGCCTTGTGCTGGGCACTTATCTTTAGAATGTGTTTAGACGTTTTTAGCAGCTTGTAGGAAAAGCTGTACTAAACCTGTTGTTTTTACTTTGTAGGACCTAAAGAAGGCCGATCTGTTCTAGCAGGCGTTTCAGGTTTAATAGCTCATAATACAAAAATACAAATTCAATTCAGCATTTGTGCTGTCTGCTGCTTATATGAATTATAATTAGTATTTCATAATTGTTAATATCCTATATTGGGGAAGGGGGGTTTCGTGAATAACATTGACATCAAAGAATCACTGGGTTAAATTGTTATCAAAACCCTTTCCACAACTAAACTAACTGGAGGGTGGGGCAGAGATAAAGGAGGGGGTCGGAGTTTGTTACACTGCACCAAAAGGCACATTATTGGTTTCGTGAAGAAACACGCCACTATCGAGCAGTGATCGCTGTGCTTGCAACTAGGGACTAATCCTGCTTCTTCGCCGTCTGGCTTCTCTTTTGAGTCTGTGTTTTAGTACAGAGGACTTAGTCATTTATTTTATAAGGTGGCTTCAGCCCTTTAGTCAGTGTGAGACTACTAGCCTGCTGTCACCTACTGTAGCTGGTTTACAGAATAAATCTGTAAAACTTGCGTTTGTTATAAAATGTAAGCAGTGGTGCATTTAAGGGGCTTCATATCGTGATAGTAGTCTCTGTAAGATAAACTTGGGACGTCCATAAATAGTTTGACGGCTCAAAACCAGGAGTTCCAGAGAGAATTAACTCCTAACGCAAATTGTCCGAGAGGTGTCGTCAATTATAGCAACAACCAACGAGCCCAGATCCCAGAATGTCGCACATGACGTCACTTGTCTTCGGACACAGGTCGTTCGTGTCTAAAAGATTTCTGTATATGTAAAAGACTTCGCAGATCTACGAAAAAGACACACACTCACACACACTTATCTACGATTATACTCTTGCGCACAAAGGAGAACATATATTCAGCAATTATACTCCGCACCAAGTCAAGGGAGTTTTGTTACCATCGCTAATCAAGAATAAAGTCCGTCAAATTGTATAACCGGACGACGAAGAAGATATCAATTTGAACCGAATCCTAACAAAGGCCGCTGTGCCACCCATATAGGCACACTCCTATTTAGCCGAACTAAATGACCTTAGCTGTCAAGATAAACCCACAGAAGCGCGGGGAAACATTTCTGTCAGCATGGTTGGTTCAAGAGCTATATGGTGGTTTGCTGTAGTGTTCAGAGGGGGTATGTGACAACAAGTGGTACCAAAATTTTCTTTATGGATGATTTTAACAGGAAATGAATAATAAAGTATGTTAATTTACCATTTGAAGCTCAAGGAGCATTCTCGTTACAATAGGTACGGCCTTTAGACTTTAGACGGAACTTAATTATACAAAAATTATTTCCTAAAGACTGTTAGAATTATTGTTTATCCGCGAATAACCTCGATCTCACGCTCAGAACTAGGTCAGTTCTTAAGACAGATATGTGAACGCCTTCATCCAGTTTATTGAGTTAGTTATGTAGTTTCAGTTGGCTTGTTGATACTGAGCGGAGCAGTGGTCATTGTAACGATTCTTGATTGAGATTTGTAATCATGCAGTAGAAGTGACTTACTTGACTTATTTCGAGCATGCTCCAACACTATTGACCAGCTTCCTTCATTTTCCACGATCGTTCATGATCTTCTTCAGCTCATCTGTGGGCAAACCGGTGTCTCTTCTTAGCTGGTCCACATATGCACACGTTTGCCCCCTACCCCCCAAAAGAAAATTTCTTGCGGGCATTTAAAAGGTGGATTACTTGTGTATTTTAATTCACTTATGCAATGAGATAAGAAAGACGGGGAGTCTACGTCTCTCAATTACAATTTTGAGCCTTTTAGGGACTGCAAAAATTCAAAATTTTCCCACCCAATAAAGCCATGGTGGGCTGGCTTGGAAGGAAGGAGGGGAGGGAAAAGATTTTGTTTTGAGTTTGCCCCCCTTAACCAAAATTTGACTGGCTGCATGGCTGCTACAAGACAAAACCTTCTGGGTTATAGTGAAGGTACACGTGCCAACATAAAGCACAAGGCACTCGTGATTTGCTCAAGTTCATGTCTGCAAATCACACACATGTCACACTGCTCTTCTGGCTACGGGTTTGATTCCACCCGCTCTTGGCGATGATGTAAGAAAGAAAATATCCAGTAAGCATATCAAAATGAGACCTTGACTATACTCTCATTAATTCTGTGTGAACGCATTGCAACTTATTTAAAATGTGAAATGCTTCTTTGGTACTCTAGTTTCCACACCTCTGTGTGCTAGGAAGTTAATGACGCGTGCGATTGTAAATTTAAGCATTTTTCAAATCTAGAATGACATGCACAATACTTCCTTGCAAATGAATGACATCACAGATCGTAACACTTACAATGAAAAGGCCTGACGAACATAGAAGTATAATCAAAATACGAGGGCTCTCCAATTCCTGTTGAGAGTTGTTGTTATAGGAATTTCTGACAAAAAATGTTCTTTGATGTGCAGCTACTTGTATGATAACCTTGTATCAAAGTTCCTTTAAGAACAGTTTGAATTTAATCAGTAAGGCCCCAGTCAAACGTCGTTCTTCTCCTGCGCCGAACTTAATTGTTCAATTAGGCACATGAGAAGAATGACATTTGACTTGGGCCTAAATTCACTATGTCAACACAGTACAATTTCTTAAATACTATAGGCAGAGGTAAACGTATAATTTGTCACGTCAACTGTCCATACGACGAACCAGCAAAGCCGGTGCCGTGCAAGGTTTACTTTAGACGTCCCACCATCTACGTTCGTTCGGTATCGCATTGGCAAATGGGAACGCAAACATTATCGCTATGATGGGATTTTACACCATTCGCACAATTTCAATTCTAACATTAGAATCCTGAGGTTTTAATCAGCATATATCCTATATTTCATTATCTAAGACAACACAAAAACGTGATCTATTAAATTGCCAATATTTTGTCTGCCTTTTCTGAATGTCGAAACTCTTACTAGAAGCAAATTTATACCGTAACGAACACAAGGAACCCTTACAGAAAACAAGCAAAAAACTATATATAGACCTATAATTACAATTGTTTTCCAACATTGTTCATTGTAATCATTGGCCTCTGAAAGTTGGTAGAGAACATGAAACAATATATGACCACAGGGAAATGAACTTTGTACCCACCATATCACAGCGTATAACAGTACCAATCCAGCTGACGAGACCACAAAGAAAATATTCTTTATTTTCACAAATCATTACACTAGCTCCCAATCTTCTAGCCGAATGACATCGAAGTCTAGCTGTACACAGTTTTGTAGAACTGCCTCTCCACGACATGTAACTTTATCATTTGGAGTCCACGGGGTCAACTCAAGTACCCTTTCGTCACGAATAGCCGTAGTGTTGGAAATAAGAATGGTGGTTGGAAATTCAAGGCAGTTGAAATTGGCGTGGTGCCTGGTATTAGGGTGTTGGTTGGAAAGACAGGGGACCATCTATAAGCAAGATGGCTGGAATAAACAGATGCGACCTGAAGAATCAATCATAAGATTCAGATCGTAACTTTGCGTAATCCCTTGTCAGCTAAACAAAAAGCTCAATTGTGCTAAATAATGGATCGAAGGAAGAAAAGAATGCGTTGTCGGACGAAGAGAGCGGTTTATGTTGTTTTAATTAGATGTGGAGTGATTGGGTGTTTGGAAGAACAGTTTAGTGAGGTGAATTAAATCAGTCATGGGGCTTGAATAGGCGTGGTAGTGGGACATGCCAGTCAGATTAAAGAAACGAGGTGGCTGTAATAACAGACTTGTGCTGGAAAATTATGAAAGATTTAATAGCCGTGGCAACACCTCTATTTGGGACGTAAAATTAACTGGCTTTCAAAGTTTGTCCGGACTGCAATGGTCTGCACCTTAGATTCAACAGACCCTGAGAATTGCAAAAAGATACTCAGAGGTCAGTAGCCTGTTATTAAAGCTCTTCCCAGATAAGATTCTGCTGGGATGGGGAGGGGGGGGGGGGGGAT
>JAAAKM020006971.1:9376150-9405363 GCA_010016025.2 Alatinidae sp. Z8VKAUB7J3 | reverse complement strand
CAAAGAACAGAAACGACAAAAAAAAAAAAAGAAAGGAGGGGGGGGGGGGGGGGGGTGGTCGGGGGGGGGGGGGGGGGGGGTGGTGGGGGGGGGGGGGGGGGGGGGGGGGGGGGGTATTTTGTAAGTCCATAACTATGAGTCACCATTCTCTGAAGTTTGGAATACAATTACTACTATCCTTCACTATTAACATTGTGATGAAGGTATGGTTCTTCGTAATATAGCTTTTTAAATGGGACTCCTTTGCATACAAAGGTCACCGAGCAGCACGCCGTTTTGGCAAATTTCTTTAAATATCATATTTTGTCTTGGAATGTTAAAAAAAACAACTGTAGACTTTGAAATGCTCTTTCTTGTTTAAATTACTTGTCAAAGAAAGAGAGTATAGTATTTTTAGTAACAATGTTGTAGATTGTTTACTTAAACGGGCAATTTGACCCTACAAATAGCTATTTGAAATAGCACTTTTGCCTGATTTTGACAACTCTTGCATTTTTCAAACGCTAACAAATTTTAATTTTAATTCAGCAAGATGGTGGCACACACAATAAAAATGAAAGATCCAAAGACTCGTCTCTTGCAAATTTATGGGTGAGAAATGGCAGGAAAAGGTTGACTAAGAGGCTCCTTGGGTCCTCTCCTCCACAGTGGAATATGGTTAAGTATCGGATCCAGTAAGTTTTTATTTCTGCTGCTTTAGGTAGTGATTTCCAAAATAGAAGCAACAAATTCAGATAAAAAAATCATCAAACTCTTATAAATGCATGTAAGACGCTCTTGCTCATTTTAAACAAGCCTTAAACCCCTAAAGAGGTCTGCTAACGTCTCACTAGGTAAAACTTTGTGCTTTATCTGATTATTTCTGCTAGAAAGCCCATCCTGACATGCGAAGATCATGTCTTTGCATATGTCGAGCTGAGTTTTTATTTTCGGAGAAGCTTCAAGACTTCTCCATTTTTCAAGCTTTGAGTGCGAAATATTTGATAAATATGGACGAAGGCAGCTCTGACTATCAATTTGAAGTCGATGAATTGCTAAATTTTGTATAACTGAGAAACCTTCTCTCGATATTCTGCCTAGTGGAAATCCTGCTTAATGTAGGAGGGCGACCACGGGAAGCATACGGTTATGATAACTTTGAGATGAGACATTCAGTAATTTGAGGAAGCAAGGTATGTGCATGAAGTATAATCAGAGAAATTTAACGTTCATCAATCTAAGTCAAGAATCTCTAATATAGTGTAGCTTTTTCAAGGCTATTTCATGTACGTTCCTCCTTCGACCTTTATTTTCAAGTGATACCGATAAGCGAAAGTCCCTTTAGCCTATGCCCTATTTCCTACTGTCGACCTCAGAATAGAAATTTCACTAGTTAAAAAGGCTTGAAGAATCTCTTGCTACATTAACGTAAGTAATTTGTAATGTCATTTTGTTTCAGTGTAAGAAGTACGGTGGCATTACAACAAAATGAAAGGTTATGCCGCTGATTCCTTGATTCTAAATTCAGAATGGAGAAGCATTTGATCCGAGCATTTGATAAGTACTTTGGGTTTTAAAAACAGAGATTGCACGATGCTTTAAAAAGGACATTGAGTTGGAGGAATAGTTTTGTAATTAAGATATTCCTAAGCTACAACATACCTGCTAATTTTATTTACGTGGGCAACGGATACGGAATAACTACCTTTTTTTGTTTGTTTGTGCGCTCTGCCTCATATTAAAATTTTAGCAATATTCACAGATGTATCCCATATTTTCGATACATCTGTATTAGTCAAGTGCATTGATGGCCCAGGATGTAAGAAAAATCTAAATATTGACTTATCAGCACTTTGCAGAACTGATGTACATTCATTATAGGTGGAAGGAATATCCAGGACTTGCAAGATGTACCATTGATAGCCAGTGAAGATCCAAAGTACAGCTTCCTGCCATCATTGAATGATGTAGACAGCTATTGGGTACTTGATTTAGGTAACAGATATTAATGCTTACGACAACACAGAGCGACTATAATTCTGTAACAAGGCTAAGAAAGTCAACTGTTTTGTTATTACTTTTAACAGGACATTGTTTTATTCTTCGCTCTGGCATTTAAATATTCAAATAGATATCTTTATTAGCTAAAAGTCCCATACTTATCATCTTAGATGCAGTAACCTAATAAGGTTTCAATTAAACTTGACAACATGAGATTTTATAAAAATGCGAGAAAGCTTAAACAGTCCCCCAGCACGAGAAGTGTGAATTTGCTTGCACATCTATTTATGTTACTGTAACATGTAAACTGCGGCACCAAGCTTCAGGTGTGTATATAGAAAAAGGGTAACCAGTGCAGGTGGCTAGTGTAAAGAATGCACGCAAACTAGCTGAAGCTTAAAAGAATGTAACGAAATGCATTGTCTCATGAATAACCTCTGTTTGCACTAATAAGTTCCCTTCATTGCCAGCCTACTTAAAGTAGACTCAAATTCCGTTCTTTTACTAGCCAATCACAAGAAAGCTTCAGTTCGAGAGGAAATATTCAAGCGCTAAACTTTGAACAGGAATGCACATGATTTAATCCACGGTGCTACTAGGAGCTTTCAACAACGCCAGGTTCCTCTCAGCAATACTTTAGTACACATCATTTTTTTATAAGCAACCAGTTGCTAAGGCTTCAGTCCTCAAATTAGCCAAAGAATAAAGCAACTTGCTTAGCAACCCTCAGCCATGACAGTTAGTTAGCAACTTCGTTTTGCAGAACAATAAAAACATAATTCTTTTTTGATTTGAAACAAATACATAACGAACTATTTACATGTATAACTCACTGTAAGTAGACAGAAGAAAAACTAGATATTGTATACATTTGCATAGAAAACTCGCATTTATCGAATTCGAATTTATTTTCTGAAACCATTGCATTGTTTTACGTGGGAAACTCGCACTTGCAATGTTTTGCGTTAGGGTACCTTATTACTTTAGTTTTGGCAATGTGTAAAAGTGTGTGAAATTTTTCGGTGGTTTCATGATTAGGTATCACAGAGAGAAAATTACCTTAGCAACCTGTTGACGCACTTTAACCCAAAAAGTGTAACATACCCTTAGCAACTTTAGCCCTGACCTGAAAATCGAGTTTCTTAAAAAAGTGTAATTTGATATCTAAGGATGAAAGCATCACGTTCTTTATTCATTTTCTGCCATCTTGTTAATAGGAGAAGGAGTTTCCGCTGCTTATCAAGGACACTGGTATGAAACACTGGAGACGGCATATATCGAGTTTATGATGTCAGATAGTGCGAGGCAAATTTATGAGAAGGACAAGGTTACAAGGGGACAAATTAAAAGCAGGTGATTGGTTTAAGCGTCCTTTTATCGACACTATGTTTGTATATGGGTCCGCGACACAACCGTCTTCAAAAAAACAAGAGGTTTTAGATGTAAAAGGAAATATTATTGGCGGGAAAATATCATAAAAGTATGGATTGGGCCGAGTCTGAATGGGTTAGAATCTTTAGACAAATTCTCAGTAATGGTGTCTTACATGGCGGAAAGGTGGAAAGGCAACGTCATGCATCGGTGTCTTGTAAAAGTTAAATTCGCTGCATAAACACTAATATTAGACCAATCTGCTTCTTCTCTATAGCATTTAATTACTTAACATCGATTAGAATATTATTTGAAAATAAACTAGGTAAATAATATCGAACCACACCAGTGAGTTGTCTTTCTTTCATTTTGAAATGCATCCAGTTTTGCAGATCGCAGATTCATTTGGAATGCCATACTCTTTTTATACTTTACTTACAGAATGGAAACTTCTGGTTCCGTAAAAATAGAACTGGCAATCTTTAAAGATCCTAAACATCTAAACTTTGTTAGAGCCGATTGAAATCAAGACTTCTACTTCCTATTATCACCGTGGTTTACCCAAAATTAGTAAATTTTCTCTGCCAGGATACAGGATAACATCAGAAGCTAAGACAAAAATATACGAAAGACGTCCCTTAGACAGAGAGGTTTTCTTTATTTTATATTTCTTACTCGAATGCTACTTTTTTTCATTCATAGCTTTCTTTAAGGCATTGTATAAGCATATAAGAAACGTACAGATACACAGAGTTTCAAACAAGCTGTATTAAGCTTCCAACAATTAGCAGAAACTTTAGATCAGATGATTTTCAACCAATTTCCTGAAAATGTTTTAGCCTAGTGTTTTGATAGACTATTATAAAATTACACTTAAATCTTATTACTGTACATGATAAAAAACAGACTCAGGATAAACTTTAGACACATCTATAATAATAAACAATTTTCAAAATTTTCTTGATGGGAGGAAACTTGTCTGGATATACAAAAATCAGACAGAAATCGTGGAACCAATCAATCAATCAAATTAGCTGTTGTTCAAAAATAGAAACGTTTGACAAATCTTATGCTTACTGTAAATGGAAGCACATGGAAATCACTACATCTGACAAGCTGAAAGGGTATTATTTTGAAGAAAATGTTATATCGCTAAAAATATTGCTCACTATTTAGCTTCCTAGCGATTCAAAGGGTGGCTGTGTTACTGTAAATATTTTACATTCTCTTCTCCTCTACATCAGGATGTCTCAACTTCTGAACGTATATGGACCCCCTTCCCCCTTCGAGCTACCAAAATTTCAAAGTACCTCACCTTTATGATGCATAGAATTGATTATTTTTATTTCCAGTCAATTTTAAAGTAGCATAGCGTGCTTGGTTACCTGGCATAAAACCAAATTTTCTAGCAGCGTGGAAAACAAGTAGAAAACAACGTTTATTAATCTTTCTGTTGGTTGCTGCATTTTGATGCAGCAAAAACAGGAGAACATGCTACTAGTTTGTTGAAATCAATAAGTGTGACAGGAAATTCACCGACAAGAAACATTTCACTAGAAACTCATATTTAGCCACTTGGCGTACGTTAAAAGGTTTTAGTACCCCTTGTCTCAATTTTGCTCACCTTAAAATTTCAAATACCCTTAAAATTGGTTCTCAGTCACCCATTGACGAAAGCTGATCTGCATCGTATTCCCATGTTAACAAGGTAGATATAGGGGGCAAAAATTATGTTTGTTTGTTATATGTAAGGACATGATAAAAAGCAACAGGTTTCTGTCTTGTCAATGGATTATTACATATGATGGTTCCGCATCTATCTTTTTGAGAAAGTTGGCCCATTTCAAAATCACTCCCTCCGTTCGTTAAATTTTTGAAGTACTAGAATGGCCGTAGCTGCACGCCACTTCTTTAACAATTTTAACTTGCAATTGTTCAATTCAACATTAAAATGAGGGTGCCCTTATTGCAGCAGAAATGTACCTGTTAATCAAGGTCAAAAGTTTATCTCTAACGTTTCTCCTCTCGATATCTACCACAAAATAGAAATCATAGATTTTAAATATCAGGAAATAATAACAGTGGTACAGTATAGTCACATCAAACAGATTCTGGAAATTACAAATCGTCATTCTCTATTTTCAAATCTTAGTAACACTGTATGCTATACATAATTATATATCAACAAACGTATAATAAATATATGAAGATGAATTTCAAGTTATTTTTTATGCAATCCTGTGGGAAGACTTCCATAGGCTCCTTGTATTTGCAGAAAACGTAGAAGAGACAGACAAGTTCATATACTAAGGTGTTCCCAAAAGGGGTTAATGAAAGTCAGTCCGTCAACGTTTTTGGACTTAGACCTAAGCTGTCTTTACCATACTTTTACATATTCTAAGAATCACTGTGTTTATTTTTATATGAAGGGAAAGTCAAGGTGTCATTCACACAGAATTCAACTGAAGTGATGAGAAATGTATTTGGGCAGGCTCTCCCTATTTTAACAAAATAACTTTGAATTTTGTCTAATGCGAGAAATCATAAAGTGAACACCTTTATCATGCATTTTTTCCCCCACGGTTTAGAATTCGACTCTACACAAGCAGATATATGGTACCTAAGCAAACTATTCTTACAGTCCTTCATAATAGACAGGCCAAACAATCTTTCGAATGCGCATCTAACGTCAATGTGCGTAATCTAAAAGGCAAAAGCAAGAGGGATGCACCCAATACTTTTTGTAACTTTTTCTTCTCGGTATTATGAACAATTGGCAACATTTTCAATGGTGGCCGTAATGAACCTCAAATATGGTTTGGAATAACTTCGTCGAAATAGGTATTGGCGCATAAGCTTTGATTTTTTGCTGTGTGTGGATATTTGCTTAGTATTGGTAGTAAGGAAATTGGTTGTGGCTTTTCTCCATGTACCGTTTCTTAGCTAGCAGCTAAGAAGTCGTGCGCATACTAATTGAGGTAACTATTATAGACTTTAAAAGCCATTAAAAATCACAATATCGAAGAATCTCGTCGTCTAAACTTCAACTACGTGACTTGCGTTACTTGTTTAGCGGCGACGTAGTCGGAAGCTCATCACAAGGAAACAGCAAGTTTCGATGAACAACTTTTTCCTGTCCCTTCGTATTTACTTGATGCCTTGCGTAAACCCCTACAGACGTTCCAACTGACGGCACTACTTCATAAATATGCAGTTTTAAAAGTTTTCCAGGATCATTTGGTGGTAATACGTTTCCAAACAAACCAAGATCTCCAGGCTGCAAAGAAATTTATGTCTGATCTTAGTTTCTCCTCTGTTGATCAGTGGCTTTACGGTAAGCTGATCGTTCACCGCCAATTTCATATGCACCTTGCATTGCTGTAGCCCAATTTTGATATGATTCAGTGTTTTAGACTCAGACATTTAAAACATAACATCAACGAGATGACCTCCAAAGAGTAGATAGTATAGTGATTACCTATAGATGAATTGCGAGTACAGTTGGGTGGGTGAACAAGTTTAGAGAGGTGGCTTTTCCGTTACTCTTCCAGGGACCGAAACATTCAAAGGATGGTGGATAACATATGTTTACATTGGCCATTTGACATTGGGTGGAAGGGAGTTACTTTGCACCCGGTGATAGCGCATAATCTGTTTAGCTCTTTAAAGAGAGTATTGTCAAATTTCTTGACTTCAACGTGGAACCTTAAAGGAATGCCAAGTTTAGGAATAAAATCGTCACAAATAGGTTTTGCTACTGTTTTTGCAGACTTGTGGGTCTTCGCGGATCATGTGACATAAACTTGTAAATACCTTCTAAAGTGATTAATAATAGTTAAGATACATTCATAACCAGTTGAGTTTGTTTTAGTGTGGAGGAAATTGATGAATATTAATTTAAGAAGTGCAAAGGAAGAAATAAAACTCATTGGTGCAGGAATAGAAACAAGTAGCTTTCGTTGTACGATGCATTTTCATTTTTAGACAATAAAAATCTACATGTCCTTGTTCATATTTAGCCAGTAAAATCTCTTGAGCTCTAAATTGACGTCAACTTTTCACACCAGCAGAGCCCATGTTACAATGTACATCCTTATATATATCCTTATATACAAATTCTCGTATTGATGGGGACATTACAATTTGAATTATAGTTCCTGAACGACGACATAACTACCGTTTCCGTATATAATGCACATTTAAAATAATTATGGCTTCGAGTTATCTATTTTCAGTGGGTTATTTCGCAATAATCTTGCCCAACGCGCCACTTAACATGCGTTTTTCAGCCGTTTGTGGGTCAATCTATCCCCTGACTTTCCATAATCGAGTGTGACAGAAATTATTTGATGAAGAGCCTGTTTTTGTTACTTACAGTTCCGTATTTTAAGCGATCACGTATTCCTAGTTTCTGTCGCATCGAATATCTATCTAAATCACTCTTCCGTTTTAATAACGGTGTTGCCTTTTCATGTACACTGCACAAAGTAAGCCTTGGAACTATTCGGCAAAAGTACTATTTTACAGGTGTAACTATTTGGCAAAGTACTATTTTACACGTGTAACTATTTGGGAAAAGTACTATTTTACACGTGTAACAATAGGGCAAAGTACTATTTTACACGTGTAACTATTTTGCAAAGGTACTATTTTACACGTGTAACTATAGGGCAAAGTACTATTTTACAGGTGTAACTATTTGGCAAAAGTTCTATTTTACACGTGTAATTTACACTCATTCAACTCATCACGTGCGAAACTATTCACAAAACCTATTTATGTGACAAATCGTCCCCAAATAACGAATGAAGTAGCAGAGGTATGACAGCGAATACATGCTTGCATCTCTGAGTCAGTTTTTGTCTGAGGAGCTTTTTGAAAGTTGTATCACAAAAAATACCGTAATCACCAGACACACATCTACACATCTACACCCCTGAACTGTTCCACCTCGTCTCAACAAATATGCTTCGTTCCTTCAAAGCCTACTTAGTCTACGTGCAGAACTTCACAACTACGTCTTTGAACTGGTTTGGAATTTTAACAACAGATGTTCCTGCTATTCTATCAAGGTCAATCTCTGTAACGTTTTCTACACAATACAGATTTTCATACTAAATACCATAACATGTTTAGTACTTTATTATCTAAAAGTAGCTTTAAAAGTTTCCAATCTCTCAGTTTAGCCCCCTGATAAGCAGTGGGGCTTTAAAAGTTTCCACCCGTTCGCAGTTTCATCCCATGATGTAGTAGCGTTTTTCGGTAGATTGAATCATTGAACAGTGTATTTTATGGAGGAAATTCGAAGATAATAACACAACACCTGTAGAGTTGGTTTCACCAGCTTTTAGTAACTACTGTGGTAACCTTGTTTTGCCATCACGTGACCTATACCGTTCAGGACTGTCAAAGCAAATTCTTTCGGTTTCGTTGTCTTTATTTAAATCCGTTTCACTGTTTTCCGTACCCAAACCGGAAATTCAAAGATAAGCCTGACGTGACACTATACGAGTCCCGTGTATTGTCAACAAGACACTTGTAAATGGTAAAAACTCTTATAAGTCGTCTGGCAAATTTAAAACTCGCGACATCTATTTGTAGCACCAGCTTGGATTGCGTATGGTACCGACACCATCATTCTCGGATATGAAACAGGCACTGCCCAAAAAATGGTGAAGAAGGCTTGGGCATCTTCAATTTCGGAAGACAAAAAGGCTAATCAATCAATTTATTTCAAAATTTTCCATGCGTATTTCAGCCGTGTAACTAGTTCCCTAAATTTTACAGTTTTTGCCTATCAACTAAACGAAAAAAATACAGAGTCAAAAGACATGATTTCTTACCAACTGATACTGTGAATACTTAATTGGATCCTTCTCAAAAACTTCATAGGTCTGCGATTCTAGATTATCCATCAAAGGCTGCAAAAGAAAAATAAATACAATTCGGTCAATGGTATTTAAATATTAAAACCAGTGATCACCTTTTACTACGGGTCTCATCGGAAATTTTTTTTGTCTGTAGACGGTCCATTTAAAGTTATCTTCTCAAGCACGATCCGAAGTGGTAGGGGAAAGTAAAATTTAGTGGCATTCCCCAGAATGCTTCTCATCCCTTTGGGTCAAGTACACGACAGCTCGATATCTGCGATAGCCACTTTCAGTTCCCGAACTCAAACTTATCATTTCAAGGCCATTGTGAAGTTCCAAACTATCGCAACTGTGCCAATAGATACAAGGTCTAGTAGCTATATCTTTTAACACATCCGGGATAGATGCATACATAACTCTAATTTTGCCCAATGACGTTACTGCAACCTTATTGTGGGAAGAGGTCTTGCACACTCGCTTTCAACAATTGTTTATCTACGATAAGTGCTTGCATTTTGTTCTCTTTCCAGGTCTCTACCATAACTCAAGTTTGTACATACCTGAAGTGGACTCTGCAAATAATCCTCATACCCTCTTGCAAACTGGGCTACTGGATCAGGTCTCGGTTGTGTCTAGGACGTGGAAACAGACAACCATAGAATGATCTTAAGAAAAAATGAGCTGCTAAAGTATTTGATGTTAACATGTCCAAATTACCACCTAGATCTGGCATGCAAATCATAATATTTTCTGGTCCATTAACGAGAAGTGTGTAGTTGGACGCCAGCCACAAACGACGATTATGTGATAATTGCAATCGTATCTACATTCAAAACGTACACCTTGGCTTTAAAAACTCAATGATCTGCTTATGCAGTCGTACTGCAGTGATGACATGTCCTATTTCTCTAGTATCTTTTTAAAAAATTCGTTGTATTATAAAGAAAAAAAAACGACGTGAAATGTTTTGAAGTCTCCAAGTATTTTCTAAGTATTTATAAAAGCTTGTAAAAACATCTTAAACTACGGGGATTTCTTACAGAACAAAGGCCTTCTAATACTTTTACTTACTACTTTCTAATACCTTGCAGTAACGCTTTCACTGGATCACTATGGCCCTTCCAGGTACAGAAGGTGGCAAGTGACATACGGACAACAACACCTTAGTCACTGAATGTAGATCGTTACAAGAGTTACATGGCTACCAGAATGCAATAAATACACTTCACGTAAAACATACTTACTTACCACGAACAAATGATTTAAATATTGATAATAGCACAGGAGATTCTATAAAAGAAAAAAATGTCGATGACTAGAAAACTGGGCTCACATTAAAAATGAGTATATAACGGCCATCGATAATAACTATTCAGAAACATAGATAAGGTCAGTCAAACAATATGTCTTCGCTTCTAAAGCCTTCACAGGTTTCTCGTCATACAATAGAAAGTTACATAAACTATAAGTCCAACAAAGCTAGGAGAATGTACATGAAATTTGATAACGCTAAGACCCTGTTTACACGGATACGGATACAAACTGGAACGGATCCAAATCGATTCCGTATAAACACCCTAGAAAGGGAATCAGATCCATTTGGATCCACAACTCTGCATGCTAATCCAATTAGCAAATCAACGGTTTGCTGGATTGTAATACGAGCTGCGATATGTGGCAACGGTTGAAATATAAACAATAGGAGATTATGGATAAACGTGTCAATACAAGGACGAAAATAGAATTTGAATAGGAATTACGTCAAATTCACCTCGTAGTGGAATTTTTTACCTCATTTTCGACCAGCACCAGTTTGGATCCGATCCCAAGCGTTTACATGGGTACGAATCCAAACTGGTCCACTTTCATAAGTGGACCCAAACTGGTGCGGATAGCAGATCCAAACGAGTTTCGATCCACCAGGTCCCGTGTAAACACGAGGCCGATCCGTACCAGTTTGGATCCGTACACGTGTAATTAGGGTCTAATAGTATCGACTGTAAATTCCTTTACTTGTCTTCTGACATAATTGGTTCCTGTCTACAATCTTCAGAGTGGGGCACCTTAGTAACGTTGTGCTTGATGCATATTCTCAAGGAGCTGAAAACGTTTCTGTTGCGTAGGCCTTAACTACAAATTTGTTATGGTAAAAGGAACTGGATAACCAAAAATAAACTTATTTACAAAATAAAAAAAACATCTCTTACCAAAAGTATCATTTTGTTTGAGCCTCTTCAAGGTGGGAAAAAACGTTTTTTAATTTTTATAAATCAGAGATCTACACCCAGTAGTAGACCCTATCCTGGCCTTAAAATAATAAGTGACTCAGTAAAAGAAACGTTGAAATGGTAAAACACGGGTAAACCATTCCAAGACTTCTAACATGTACGAATCCAAAGCGTATAGGTTCGTATTCCCAAGTAACCATGACAGTCTCTTGTAACTCTGCCTCGTTCAGACAACCATCTGTGAGAAATGACTTACGACCTTCAGATCTGCAGACCAGAACGGACGCAGAAGCTGGTAAATATCCCACGAACTGACATTTGGTGCTTGGTGCTGAGGGAATTTACAAAAATTCCATACAGGTAATGATAAAGTCTTGACAAACTAACTAACTGTAAGTGATCGACAAAATGCTGCAGCTTCGGGAACCCGCCTATGGCGATATATCTCGCTTCTTTAATTTCTCCGCATTTGGAACAAAAAGGTTATACAAATTCTTTGATATGTACTATTAGCTCTCATGTATGGAGTAGTAACCACTGTCACTTTGAAATGACATTTTACAACATTAGGATAGAAATACGAAGGCAAAGGTGTCACATTCCGTGTCACAAGAGCGCATGCACAAACCAACCATATTCTAAGGTTTGCTGACCTTTTCATCGGGATTTCCCGTAATGATAAACTGAACGTTGTGCTATGAAAGAAGAAGGAAATGTCAGAATTATACATTAAACAATTACATGAAATATTTAAACCTTGGTAATAAAGGGCAGGCCGATAATGATAACTTTACTCAGTGGCGTACAAGGGGGCGGGGGGAGATGGTGCCCTAGAACGTTGACCTACATAGGAATGTTAAAAATTATGAGGAAGTTGGGATAATTGTGACGTAAACAACTCTTGCTCCTTTAACTGCGTCGCAAGAATGAACATATATCAGCATATACCTATTAAATCTTAGACAGGAAGACGAATGGAAAGTGACACACCCCTAACCCTTTGAAAAATCCTGCGTATGCCACTGCGGTTAGTTACGGCATAGATTACAAAGTTACTTTAAGTATCTCATCATCGAATATTAGCAAGTTTGTAGATGTCATAGAATGAATAAACATTTAAAATTAACAATAGCTAATAATGTGACACAAACACGAAAAGTTCTTCGCTTATGTGCATTAAAACATCTAGGATGGTAGTAGTTTGTCCTTTGATATTAACGTCTTGCTTGCTTTAGCAACTGGCAATAGGTTCGTTGTAATGCTTCTACCATAAATATGCAAGGTGACGTGCTCCAAG
Organism: Alatinidae sp. Z8VKAUB7J3; assembly: GCA_010016025.2. Taxonomy (NCBI): domain Eukaryota; kingdom Metazoa; phylum Cnidaria; class Cubozoa; order Carybdeida; family Alatinidae; species Alatinidae sp. Z8VKAUB7J3. Next base: position 9,392,617 of record JAAAKM020006971.1, on the reverse strand, counting down.
ATCCTATTGCTGTGGCAATTACGTACACACGGGGTTAAACCTGAAGGGTGTTTTGCAGAGGACAGTCAATCAATACTCATGAGTTTTTTTGGGTGCCATTATAAAATGCAAGTAAAATCTAAAGATAGACAATCTCTGTGAAGTGGGGAAGTGTATAAGCTGATAATAACTACCGTCTGCTACACACTCCAAACATACCTTGAAGAGTTGTCTGACCAAAAGCTGATGTCCTTTGGAAAGAACGGGGTATCCTGAAAATATAATATCAGTATGTTATGTATAAATTGTGTAGGGCTACATCATACCATGCAAACAAGAAAATCAAAGGAACAGTTAATATAATACTTGAAGCAAAAAGATTTCGTCGATACTTCAGCTTAAACGCGTCATCATAAACCACCACGTGGCGCACTAGCACGTCTTCACGCTATAAGTAATCCCTAGAAACGCATTGAATACGGCATAACTACCCAGATTTCCATTGCCAAGCAACATCAATACAACGGCTTCATTAAAGAGCATCGCTATATCTTAAATTTGTTAACCCTAAATTATCAGATTTCAGTTTGGCATACTAAACAATTATAGTTTTACCAATATTTGTCAATGCAACTTTTACGTCCTTTTTGTTCTTGAAGTCTTTCTATGTCAATATATTCTTATAACCCGAGCTCCCTTCGTTTTTCTCCCTCCATAATTCCACGTGGCAAGTGGTTATATGTACATTAAAAACCCGTTCAAATTATAAAAGGACGTCCAGCGTTAAAGGCCATAAAAACCCTCTAAGAAGATTCTCCAGTCTCCACCTCTATAGTAAACAGTTTCACTGGCAGTCCTCTACTTTGCCATGGAGGCCACACAGTCCATTAGAGGGGGAGGGGGTGTCGTACACGTACCCAAATTATTAGCCTAGCTGCCACTGAGTAAGATAGTGTCAGTCGGGAACCTTAGCAAATGGTACCACTTTAACAGTCTGGTAAATTCCTGAAGGGTATGTCATGTTCGGGTTCACTTCCACTGTATATCAATAATCAGGCACGTGATTGCTCCTTCAAAATGTTAATTCCATCAGCAACAACAAAAATTAATGTTGACTAACTAAAACTAAAAAAAAGAATCGTCTGGATGAGCGCTATCACCCCTAGAGAAAACGATCGATCCTCTTTTAATCAGTGAAATACCCTGTCTTGTAAACCATTACCTTTCTTGTTTGTCATGAAAATCCTCGTTGGTAATGACACAGCTTTAATTGGTTCTCCCAACCATCTTTCCACTTCTTCTTCACTGGGAAGAACTTTGCTGTTTATTTCAAGAACTACAAAAGAGATAGACAAAGCACTTACTTCTTGAAGCTCAGTCCCCTCTCCCTATATATTTCATTTCTGCGTTCAACAATGGTATAGCAAATCCGCTACCAACATAAATAAAATAGCTACATCAGTGCCTTATTAAAACTGGTTTCTTAACAACAATAATCGATTCCTTAAAATGCTTGGCATGGAAGGTAGGTTTACTTGTGCTAGCTATATCAAGAGACAAAAAACATAAAATTGCAAGTTGTAAAGGACACATGCCGTCTGACTGTCCATATGTCTGCCGTACACCTTGCTTGGCCAACCATCAACGCACTTTAACATAGAGATTTACTTGGCATTTAGGTAACAACAGGGGGAGACCGTTAAGAACGGAACGCGGCTAGAACTGAAATGGAGGAAGGGGTATAAATGATGGCAGTGCGAGTCCGTGCCCCTTCCTTATTGAAGACGAGGATTTTGGTAGCAAGACTGGCGCAGAGTGACGGATATCCCCTCGTTATGTCAGAAAGAACGATCCTAATAAATTCATATTCAGGCATCATATTTGGTACACAGATGCTATTCAGTTGGTACATATTACTTGTATGTCTACCCAATCCCCATTCAGAATGGGAAGAGACCTTTCTCGAACATGAATTTCTGCATCAAGTACGTACCCTAATTCTTTAAATCTCCAAACATGTTTTGCACAGATAAAAGCTAAATAGCTGGCCTTGTGCAGTTTTAAAAGTCAAATGGCAATGCAGTGTTTACCTAAAGACAGTTTTCTTGAGTATTCACAAAAAGTTCGCATCTTGTTCCACCTGTGACAAAGTAGAAATTGTTTCTTGTTTACTATGGGCAATGAAGAAAGCAGCGAACGGTAAGAAAATAACGGAAATAAATAAAAGAAAGAACACAGTGGGTATTATCAACATACAACATGGCACACATTTTCATAGCATCACAAAATGAAAGACATTACATCATAAATCTCAATACAGAAGACGGTAGGGCACACATCACATCAATAAAGAGCATTAAACGAATCCAAATACTACAATATAAAATATAACATCAATATCGATAGAACATAGAAGACCGTTTACAAGATAATAGCACTAGTTGACCCACCCTTCTTGAATCAAACAATTGAAATAGTGAAATGATTAGACAGCACCGCGGGCAATCTGGTCAATATATCTTAAGGTAACGACAGGGCCAAAATCGCGGAAAGAAACTTGTTATGATATAACTGTCAGCAATACGCATCGTATGCCTACTTGCAAGAACCATACATCTTCTCTGCAAGACCGACGCATACAGAAGAAAAAGTGGAGTGACTATAAGTAACCTATGGCCCTGAAATAATCAACTATGGTAACGTTACATACAAACTCTATGCCAAAATAACATGCACGATATGTTAATACAACTTCCGTCGAGACCCTAAAAATAAACTTGCTTTTTCTCCAATTTTACAGTGTTCTATAGTTTCCGTAAAGTTGATATAACGTAACAGATTGGAACGGAAGGAAAATTGTCCATATGAAATAAATAAACGTAACTGAAGTATCCTACACTCTTTTCAGATACAAGAGCGAAACTTTGTCTCCCTAGATCATGTTAGTTGCCTTAAACACAAACTTTGCCCCTGGATACCACCTGAAAGTTTCAGTGCGTGCAAGTTGCAAGCTCTGCTTGGTGACTCAGTCCCAACAATAATTTGACAATTGCTTTACTCATAGGCCAAAGAATCTAAAGGGTACAAGGGTACAAGTGTACAAGGGTACAAGGGCACAAGGGTACAAGGGTACAAGGGTACAAGGGCACAAGGGCACATAGGAATTGATACAATTGATCTCTTCCATCCACTATTTTCATTGCCCGATTGAGAATACTGCCAAAGTCATGCAGATTTTAAACATTTGTTCTGAAGCAGATTGCTCTTTGTTCCCCTTTCCGATACGTATTGTGCTGGCTACCTTGCTGACTAAATCGTCGCTTCAACGCTCATGACCTCTGTTCCTTTGCGTGTAAACAGTCAGCACCGTGGTGCTTGCATATTACATGCCGCAGATAAGAGTACACAAATGAAATAAATTAAAAAGCAGGACCACATGCGAGTTCACATATTGTATTGTAATTCACCAATATTCAAACAATAAAATATCAGTGACAAACAACAGTTCCTTAAATCCAAATAATGTTTTGTAATTGCGATAAATAAAATTGGATTATATAGCTAAGCTATTTCAGTGTTAAACCGTATTACCATTCCCATGGGCCACCATCAACATGACTCTCATTTTTCTGCCCTGGAATTATCTGCAAAGAGCAAAAGTACAATAGGAATATTCATTTACAATAAACATAAAGTCAAAGGAGCAATAATTAATTTGTATCCTTTACAGGCATTAATTCTATTTCCATACTTATGACATAATATTTGACTTATGAAAATGGCGACTAGTTGTACCCTAAAACATACAGAACATTAAGGTACTGAGATGTTATCTCAGCTGTATGGGACTCTCGAAGGCATCAATCTACATAGCAATCGACCGAGTTCATAAGTTTCCATTAAAACTACCACGACTTTTTTAAAATTACCAGGTTCCATATCTCATTTCCTTCCCAACAAACCCAATTCCCCTTAATATAATGGTGTACCTTTATATTTCAGCATTTCATGATATAACATTATTATGGAAACAAGTTTCAAGTTTTTCGATGTCTTAAAATTTGCCGTCTTCAGCCAAGGAAAAGGTATGCCGATCTCTTCTCCAAAATGGTGAAGCCAAAAAAGGAGGAATCTACAGATACAGGTAAGTATAAGAGAAATCATTCACTCTCCAGGTTTCACTTGTCAGAATCGTCTTCCTGCCCCTACAGGTGTTTTAGGTCTGCATGAACCCCCTTCAATGGAATGAAAACAGATGGAGAAGCACAGAATCACATAACATTTCACAGAGAAAATCACTAAGTTTTACTAGGGCTATTTTCACAGTTATCAGGAAGACCTGGTAAACAAACAATAAGAATTGAATCCACGTACTTTGGAAGTATTTTATCGGTACAAATAAAAAGTTATACAATTGAATATCAAGATGCATCACTAAAATGTGAACTACTGAAGAAGAATTCCAACTCATCTCGTTCTCTAAGAAACACAGTCAGTCAGTCAGAAATATGTCAACTAAAGGCAACGCATTAAGACAATGAGTTGAAGGAACGGAATCGACTGGAAAGAATGAAGGCTTGAACAGAGTCACGAACGACTGCATTAACGGGAGAAAGAAACAACAAACCTGTGCAAAAAATGGATATTTTTGCACTATCAAACCTGCTTCAAGATGATCAAACTAGTGTTGCCTACCTTCAACAATGTGGAATAATTTCACAACCGACGTCAGTGTGCGAATGGACATGCTATAGCTATACAATTTAGCAATACAGGTTCTGATTGGACAGGTAAGGTCTTGACATTTGATGTTGGCTGGGGGGTGAAAAACAGGAAAGGTCTTGACGTTCGATGTTGGGGGGGGGTGACAAATAGGAAAGTACGGAAACTACTTGATCATCTACCTCAGAAATACTGTAAATCTAATAGACTACAATTTCAATAAGAAAAACAACTTGTAAATGAAATCACCTTAAAGTTTAAAGATCCCCAGTGCTTGTCACAGGAAGCACGAAAGGTGTTGTGATGGCGATAGTTTTTTCAATCATAATAGCTAATTAGATAATTAGAGAATGCAAGGAACAGATAAAGAAACGAGAAATATTTAAGATATTTAACTTCTATTTTTACACAAAAACTCTCAATTTAACATGTAAATAGAATTGACATCAATACTTTTCAAGGGTTCTTCAATTTCGGATGTTAGATTTGTAAATGGGTTGTCTCCAGCCCAAAACCATTACAATTGTTCCGCCATGTTAAATAGCCAGTTCATCAAGTTTATAACGTTTACTAACATGTGGCGCATGCATATGTAAACGCTGATGAGGTGTGTTGCTCAACTCTAATCAGATGGTGTAATAAAATCCTGAAGAGGCCCTTTCGTACGAACTAGACCGGATCAAAGCAAAAATTAAACGGTCACTTAGAAGACAAATAAAAGCGCATCTGACATTTCACGAACCAAATTAGCCCCTTGACAATACAAATTATTTTTGGCTACACAGCTTGTTACTGCGTGCTCCTACGTGCGTTTATATGTTTCAGTGTGTTTTTACGCGTTTCTACATATTTTACGTGTTTCTACGTGTTTCTGAGTCTTTCGGAGTGTCACTATGCGGACTACTTCTAGAACCTTTAAGTTTGTAGCAAATTCATTTCTAGATATCCATGACGTATGTCACTTCACTCTTATCAGTTCTGTTCGTATAAACAAGTATTTTAAGGATGCAACTATTAAGATAGTTCAATCTCAAGTATGCACCATGCTGTGCTCAGGTGATTAAGTATAGGGTTTCTGAACCTCGAAGACTGTATTACTCCTCTTGAGCTACCAACGTTTCTAAATACCCCTCCCTCCTTGAGTCTGTTATGTAATGTAGGTAATGTTTAGAGCTGCTGTCTCGTAATCCAAGGTTCGATCCGCGGTCACCCTTGAAATACCCTTAAGCAAAATATAAGCTCGCTGTACTTTACCGGATAATGTGTAAAACTAGCGCGTGACCATGATGGCAAAATTACGTGCCCACTTTTGTGGCTGCTCTGTGCCTACATTTCCCCGGGAGTAGACCAGACAAACATCATTAATAGCAGGCCTGAACTGCAAGGGGAATGTCAGTTGTATTGCATTTTTTAATACGCGTAGCAGAGAAAAGGTGCTACGTAAATGCGGTGTACTTCGCTTTTACTTTACAGATTTCCTGTCTAATAATCTCAAAAGTTTCAGTTATTTTTTTTGGCCTTGCAATTAAATGTTAGGTAGCAAAATGCTACGATTATAAATAATAAATAAGAGTTTCATGATGACTAACTGTGCTAGTTGATGAAGGATAATGCAAAGGACTTGGTGTTCGGATAAAAAAACACGTATATGTATGACTGGGCTTTGTATAGAACGTATGCTTGTAAATCGAGCGCTTGCAGGAAAGCCTGGGTTCTACTTTCATTTCTTGAAAGAACATTAGAGAAATTGAAAATATGTCACCAACGGGCTCTTCAATTTCCCTTTGCACCGAGGTACTTTACAAAACTAACATTTGACATTTTCTCTATTCGATGCTACGTTCTAACTTCCAATGAGCTTTGGACAGTATGACGGGCCGGATAGCAGTCCTTCCTTGGTCAAATCACATGGCGCTAAGAGGCTGGTCTCCTATTGCGAGGGAGCTTGATGTCGAGGACTTCCGGTGGATGATTGGGAGCTGATGTGGCGACTAGAGAAGTAGAGTATGTTAACATCGGCTATCACCTAGCTCAGCTGGTAGAGCACACTCCACGAAAGAATGGGTCACGAGTTTGATCCCTGATGGTGACATATTTTCAATTTATCTAGTGTTCTTTTCAAAACTGACTTTCATTTCTGTGACGTAAGTGTGACACCTACATTCTTCATTTCTTTGTTCATTCTTGAATTGCGTTCATTAGTTAATATCAAGGGAGAGATTTGTGGCAGTTATTTTTAGTTATCAAGATCAAATTTGTTGATCGATCATCGCTTGTAGATTTTTTGAATAGGTCGTTTTTGTCAAATTACGAATCAATTTAAAGATCATTTTGTGTATCGTTATTTATCACTATTGATTCACGAAAGTATTATGCTATTAAAACGCCTTGTTGGAAATCAACAAATTTTCACCCTTCATTGCATGAATAAAAGTTTATCGTTTTTCTCAGTGTGTATTTCTTAAACTGAATGTAGTAGGCGGAGACACTGAACTCGAGGTTTAATTTTCTGAGGAAAAAATTCACTTCGTTGTTTTAACCTGGTAAGTACAACTTCAGAGATTCTTTATTAACAAGAGTAATAATTGTTAATATTTTGAATGTTGTATTGGTCAGGCTATTCAATTTACGTGGGCATCTTTTTCATTGGCTGTAGTGTTTAGTTCTCGTGTTAGGTAGTCTTGTCATTAAATTCAGATGTGAGAAAGCAGCGCATATTTATGTTGTTTAAAAGTTGAAAATGTTTATGACAGTAGATTAGTGCTAGCCCTAGTTGAAGTGGTGAGAATTTAATAATATTCATTCAATAAATACTTAGAAATTTCCCTGTTAGTATTATAGTAATTGATTTTTCTTTTAAGTCAAGCACAGTTCTATTGGCGCGCTTTGCTTTCGTTTATACATTTCACAGATTTCAGGAAAATGGTTGGCTTCCCTTCTGCTGGCAATTTAACAGCTTAAACCTTACTCACATTTTACTTTGAGATAATGGCAGTAGGAAGAACTAAGTCTTCAACTGTCGAAATTTATTCATAGAAATAGAAAAATAGACTAAGAAATAATCGTTACGAGTAACTCTCTACATTCCTTCATACCTTAAGGTTATTTGCATGGTCTATTTCTCAAACGACCGACGTTGATTACATTCATGATCTTAACTTTGTTGGTGATAAGTGTTCTAGGACCAAATACTGAGCGAGAAAACTGAGCACGGATAAAATTAATAGGACGAAAGGCTCTTGGTAATTGTCGGCACATATTAGATTTTAAAGAGCAATGTTTATGTATTTTTCTGGCTTGTGACGTATTTCATGGTTAGATCTACTCTGGTTTACCCAGGGTCTCTCTAAAGTTTAAATTGACTTTGGTTTAATAGGCCTGCTTAAAATGTAGTATTTTGTTGACAAAAAGAAGTTTGTGCGTGAGTCCACATGTATAAATGGTAGGCCGTGAATTTCGTAGAAGCGCAAGCGTTAGCCATGCTGATGTTTCCACAAAACCAAGACTTAAAGGACTTTTCAATAATTCTATTGACCGACTCAATCTGTCATAGTCGTAAACCTTTTTAATGTAACCGTTCGGTCGTGAAATAATGAGTAGAACTCTTCTTCACAAGCAAACAATGTTTTGCTAATATGGTGTTATCTGCTATAAGCATATGACCAACATTGGCTCAGTAAAAGATTTTTTGTAAATTTTTACTCCCGTTTAAACAAGGAAAGCATCAACAACGGTAAATAAGCCGAATCTTCCTAAATTAGGTTGAATGTTATTGTACTCCATGGACCTTAAAACCAAGCTAGTATTCCTTAATCCTATGGCCAACATAAGCTTCAAATATTAAAACAGTAATAGCAAGAATTGAGTTACTAATTCGGACTTAAGTAGGTACGACCTAAGCAGGTGCTATATTACGGTTGTTATGCCGCGGCCTATGATCTATTCCTTAATCCTATGAGCAACATAAGCGTAATATCTTAAAGCAATAATAGCAAGAATAATGTTACTAATGTGGACTTAAGTAGGTGCGACCTATGAAGGTGCTTAATTGCTGTTGTTATGCCATGGCATATGATCTAAGCTAGTGTTTCTTAACGCGGTCCGTGGACCCCCTTAGGGGGGTATGTGGGATTTTGAAGGTAGCAAAATCGAGGCAAGGGGTAACAGGGGGTGCAATAGCTAATTGAATTATCCATTACTTTCCTTACTTCAAAATTCCAAAACTAAATAAAGGGATAAAGAAATCTTGTTTCAGTTTACCCTCACGTTGCACGTATGTTTGCTTTACACCTAGTAAGCAAAATAGGACTCTTTATTGATTGCTTGTTACATAGTTTACTAGCTTAAAACAGTGAAGAGCAAGACTTCCGAATTCCTTTGGATCCCGGGGGGAGGGGGGCTACTTAGACATTTTGGGGGCTCGAGGGGAGTAATAAACACTTGAGATTGAGAAACCGTGATCTAATGTATAGCAGATCGTGAACTTATGTGTCACGTACTTTTTTAACTACACCTTAACTAGTTTACATGAGTTGCCCATTCTAATGGTGCATGTTACTACAGTACGTGTTTCATTAACAAATATCATATCTAAAACAGGTCTTTGTGTTTGTATCCCTTGGTCCAATACAATAAGTGCTTTTAGACAGCTCTCTGATGTTTGCTTGAAATCCTAACATGTGCATACACTTTTCCAGAAGAGCCATTCAGGGTAATTCATTTATCAAATTAAAGATGCTAGTGCTCTGTTGAGTGTTTAAAGTGCGTATTAAAGACAAATCCGCTGTAAAGCACCTTTCGTCCTGTCACATTTTTCACTTAGCAATTTGTTCTACTACATTTTGTCCTTCTATGTTCGGACCTACTACATTAAGTCCTGCTACATTTTGTACTGCTACATTTTGTACTGCTACATTTTGTACTGCTACATTTTTGTACTGCTACACTTTGTACTGCTATATTTGGTATTGCTACGCTTGGTACTGCTACGCTTGGTAATGCCAAGCTTGGTACTGCCACGCTTGGTACTGCTACATTTGGTACTGCTACATTTTATCATGCTCTGTTCGGTCCCGCTACAGTTGATCCGGCTATGTTTAACCTGCTATCCTGCCACATTGAGTCCTGCTACATTTTATACCGCTATGTTTGGTCCTGCTACATTTGGTCCTACTACATTTGTCTTGCTACATTTTGTCCTACTACATTTTATCTCACTTTACTCTACCTTGCTAAATTTTAACTTTTTGTCAGTGCAGCAATTTTAACGCAATATTTTGTCCTGTGTCTTTTTGTCCAGACACCATCATTAGCAATGAACACACGCTTTAACTTACTTCGGCAGATTTCTTTTGAAATTTTACAACATATCATGACAAAATTGCTTTCAAAATTGTTGCCTAATGTTCTCACCTATAAATACTGTGGTTTTTCTGTATTATAATCCTACAAACGCAATATTTACATATTCAGATACTGTGTTAAGCATAACGTTTTAAATGCTAGCAAAGGCAAATTTGCATAATTAAGGTACGTTTCAATACATTCACATGTGATTTAATATATGTCAGGGCTAGGCATGGGAGAAACAAAATCTAGTGACTTGCTTAAAAGAGGAATCCACTTTAACACACTTCGCGTAGGTCTACAGTATCTATGATATGCGAGATCCATTAATCCCAGTAGCAGTTGTTGTCGATGTGCCGTATCCTTCCCGGACTTGGCAATCATGGTCCTTTACAGCTTCCAGTCTCTTGTAAGGTGCAATAGCTCTTCTACTCTAGCCTCTCTCTTCTCTTTTGCTGACATACTTTTCTCGTTGTGACTCTTTAAGCTTCCCAAGTATGTTGTCCGAGGTCTCCCCCCGGTTTTCAAGCCCTCCATTTCTCATGATATGGCCAATAAATGTCATCTGCCTTCCTGTATGGTTCTGATGTGTATATTATGGCAGAAACCGAAAAGAATTTCAAAAGAAACGACAAAAGAAACAAACGCTTTTTCAAACAGATAACATTAGCATTAAGTTTTTAAACACCTGTAAAAAATATCTAAAATGTCAGAAAGTGGAAAACTTGTGCTTACATCTACTTATTTTGATACTATTATTGTACAAAAAGTGTTCCTACTCAGCCTGATGACAGAATCCTTTGAAAATAGCTACGATTCATTTACATGTTGCGATTCTGATTTGGCAGGAGACCTCATGTGGTGTAAATCAGTCAGTTGTCAACTTCTATGTAAAGAATTAGCATTATAATAGCACTACAGGGTCACGGGTTCGATCCCCGGTGGTGACATATTTCCTATTTCTCTTTTCAAAACTGAATAAATTTTCTTTGTTGTACAAAACAAGAATATTGCACGAAACAGCGAAAACATTGTGTACTTAAAAGCTTTCTTCGTCTGACACTCCTCAGAGCACTATAGTCAGAATGACCAAAATGAAACATGTGAAAGAGTATGCCCTACAAACTTTCACAGTCCTCTCTTCTTGATGATACTTTCTAACTTTAATGGGCTTTGGATTGATGACGCGCCGGACCGCAGTTCTTCCTTAGTCAAGTCACATGGCTCAGAGAAGCTGGTCTCCAATTGCGTTGAGCTGGATGTCGATGTCCACCGGTTAATGGTTGGGAGCTAATATGGCGACTAGAGAAATAAAAGTATGTTAACATCGGAGGTCACCTGTAACAGTAGTGTTTGGGAAATGTGAGTAAATGTTGATATCTGTTTGTGTTTTAGCCCAGATTGCGTATCTGTCATTGAATTGTTTGTAATATGCTTATCGGACGGATCATTGATAGAATAGAGAGTGGAACGGGGCAAATTCCCATTGGTGCTGAACCCCATGAGGCCAGAGTATTGTATCCACCCCATTTTTCATCAGTACGAACGTGCGTATTTTGTCGTTTCTGACATTGGTTTCTAAATGTCCACTAGCCCAGCATTAACGCAGTTCTGAGTTGACGATGGTGTGCTATGGAAGTGACGTCTCCGGCAGTGGATAAGTTTGTAACATTACAACAGGAATTGGCTTCGGAGTTTCATGCCATCATCACGCAAGTAATAAGTTTCGAAGAAACAAACTCTTTTGTTGGGTCCTAAGAGTTGAAACATTTTCTATTCGCTATGTGACCTCAAATATGGTCAGTAATGGGCACCATGTCGGGAGAATATCAGACGGATGTCTGACAGGAGAGCAGTTATCAGCATTTTTTTGATAACGTAGACGTTTTGGGACAAGAGACAAATAGCAAAGATCAGATATTTTCGGACATTTCAAACTTCGGATATTTTTAAAATTTCGGACACTTCAATTTGGGAACGGTTTAAATTGCTCACATTTTCAATTTCAGGGCATATCAAAATTCGGCCATTTCAGATTTTCGGACAAACGAATGTTTGACAATAAAACATCCGAGATATCTCGTAGTAATGTAGTGTATCCTTAGTTCAGTTGTTAGTCTGAGCCTCGATAATCTAACTCTTTCGATTGGTAATTTTGTTGTTTTTTTTGTTAATTGCGAGCAAGATAGATATTATTGCTTGTTTGTGGTGTTTATATAGTCCACAGTCAAGCGACAAAACTTTAAGTCACATTATTTAGATATGTAAATGCAAGTGGCCTGAGTCAGTCTACAATGTAAGGAAGGGTTGACCCCTCACCACGCTTTGCAAGTTAAGATGGGCTCTGAAGATTTCCTAGTTTGGTTTAATTCGACATTTACCACTGTGCTTGCTTGATAGCGACCGGAAGTTTATCTTAACCTGGTGTAAAACATTTTTCGGGTGACGTATTTACAGATATCCTTTCCTAATTAACTGTGTCAAGATCTCTCCATTCTTCGTTATCGAGTTGCCCGCTACTGCTAATCTTGCTGTCGAGTGATAATTTAGGATGTTTCTTGTTTCTCCTTTTCTCTTCCGTGTTGTGCTACGTGCCTTTCTCGGTGCTTTGCTTCTTTTTGTCTTCCGCCTTCTTTACAGTTTGCTTCCGTCGCCGTTACTCGCCCTTCTGCCTTTTCACTACCACTACTACTTTCCCTAGTCACTTTTCCACACCGTCTACATTTTTTAAGCTTGTGTTTTCTCACTATAGAGTACTTTAGAGTGTGACACAAAACTTTATTGAATATTTCCAGTCATCGTGTAGGTATCGATAAGCAGTCCAAATTAGAGAACGATATCTTGAGCAATCGTCGAGATAAGCCCTTTGAACCATACCTATCAAAACCTTGTTATATGAACCCAGTTCATGATTTTATAAACTGAGCAAAATTAACAGCGTTTCAAACTTTTCAATTTCAAACAGCCGTTTCTCGCAGTTGATGTGAGCTTCGAAAGCGATCTTTTGTATACGGACATTTGGTGGCAGTGTTAGCACTCTGATGTAGTTATAATAAGGATTCCTCGAAAAATGTTTTTGTGACGTCATAATTTGAGTACTCTATTATTACTTCCAACCCAACCTCCCAACGACATAGACTTGGCACTACTTTTTTATTGCACAATACTAGAATATTTCAAGCATGCCAGAAATAACTAAATACTGACTAATTGCCCATCCTCGATACAAGATTAGGCAAATATGATTTGAGTAGGCAAGGTTCGGCAGAAAACTCTAAACGTTATCCAACAGTAGTAATATTGAGGGCTTGTAATCATTAGAGTTTAGTTGATATATCATACCAGTTTTACGAGGGAATTATGTCCGTTGGGGTTCTGCAATGCTACATACTATGTGAACTCCTTTCTTGTATTAAATAACATGGACAGTAATAGTGATTTATTTGACTTGAATATGTTAGTATCTTTTAAGAAGTAGTCTATGTGTAGGCTTTAATTCGTGCATACTACACTAGTAATTGTCACAATCTTTGTATTTTTGAAGACATTTGTAAGATTTGGGGTGCGGTTGGAACATCTGTTTATGCATTTATTATTAAGATTGATGTGAAGATTACAAGGTATGTCAAAGAGAAACAGTAAGTGACTAACTTTGCCTGACACAGTATGCTCTTTTTCGTGTGAGTTTCAAAGAGTTTATTTGCGTGCTAGACACACTTTTTAATGAGCATTTTTGGGTTTTGGGTCAGATCTCCATTTTCTTAATTTAAGTGATGAAAACAGTACTTGGTTGCTCCACTCATCGCTTATTATTTGTACAAGTGTTTTGTGCCTAAAATTAAAAGCATTGTGACCGTGGGGAGTGGTGTAACATCGATTCCTTTTGCTGTCTGTGTCGACGTCGAGTAGCTTCATCAGACGCTCAGGCATTTTACTTGTAAAGAAATTCGTGTATTATGTTGTGCTTAATTGTAAGGGGTTGGAAAAGATGTAGTAAAGTTCCAGAAGTCGAGAAAATTCTGGGTTTCAGCATCATAATTGGTGAAGTATATTTTGATAAGGCATAAAATGAGGGCGTGGAAATTATTAGGAGCATGTTGTCAATACCGGGGTGATACAGTCCTTAGTTTCTAAATTCAGCTGTTAACGGTTAGATGTTCTCCGTAGTTTTTTTTACTTTGCAGGGACGTCGTAAATGTGACGTTGATTTGACTTCACTGGACTGGTGAAAACAAGTCTCTACTTTCCTTTTTTAAAAACCTAAGAAGTGGAAATAGAATGAGGGGCTGCATTTCTTTTCCAAAATTAACAAAACGTGGGTCGATATAAGGTTATACGGGGATAAAGGTGGAGAATGACCCCCTCCCGCCAAAGTTAATGAAGAAAGAGTACTTGTTCTTCTTATGAGAAACTTTGTTTAGACTGCTATACGTACCAAACACTGCAACCATCTTCCTTCAGAAGATACTTTCCGGTTGGGTAGTTCTTCCCATCACGTTCACAGCCTAAACAGAAATCAGAATAATAAAGTAAGCAATAAATTGTTTACCTGCAAAATTATTCCCTTAGACCCTGTTCTGGTCAAAGCACTTTTTACATACCATACATATCACTTGAAGGCCTCCATGGCTAATTGTACAAGAGTTACATTCATGTCTTTTGTATCCTTTCGGTAAAAGAAATTTACAAAATTTGCTAATTACGTCTAGAATTGACCTTATCGGACAAAACGTCGTCGCACCTAAGTGACGAAAATTTTTAGATGTGACGAAAATTTTATCCGACAAAAAACCTTTGCCATTTACAAATGTCACATAGCGTAAATGATGAGCACCTCAGTCAAATGTTTGGCTCTTAAGTTTATAAATTCCTTCATGAAATGCAAGTTTCTTTACTCTTATAACTTCTAGCAGTTTGAGAATGAATTAGTAAGAGATCACACAAGAGGCGAAATTTGGAATAAAGTGTCTCAGTTCGGATGCCTTATCAATAACATTATGTACTCCGATTCAGAAAAAGGTATAAAACTGAAAATTGAATGAAAAAGGCGTTTCCCTGTGATTGAACTAATTTATTTATCTCATCTGATTAAAGACAAAAACGAAAGAACGATAGATAACGATAGGCAAGGGTTGCAACACCTTAAAAGGGAAATATTCAATCGTTGTATTTAGGGCAAAAGAAAAGGAACTTTGTACTTCTTACTAATATATGCCCACCTCTCCAAATTTAACACAATGCCCCCCATCCCCCCTTATAAAAATTTTCGCCCCCTATTACCCCTGTCTAAAATTTAGCCCATTTTCAAAGTGTTTTCGCGCAATAAGGGGAACGGCGTAACCGCCAACGTTGGGGAATACTGGTTTCACCATGAGAAGTTTCAGATTTTAAACTAATCTGAGCGACACTGACAGTCTACACCTTGCAGGGATGGTAAGAGAAATAATAAAACATCATATGACTTACTCTTGCTTGCCGACTTGCAAACTGGGCAGCATTTTCCCTCGACTTTGTCCACTTTGCCACAATTCGCTTGCGGTTTGCATTTAATAGTCATGCACTTTATTTTCTTATTCTTTCCACACATGCATAGTCTGCAGGGGTCTGGGCGCCAAAGTTCTCCAGCCTTGTGGTTGTTTTTTGTCTTGTTGTCAAAGCAGGTTACGCTCGCACTGTCTTTCTCCTTCTTTTCTTTCTCTAGAATCTTCTTAATGTAGGCGCCTGCATGGAAGCATAACAGAAAACACAGAGTGAGTGATGTAACATCCTCCAGGAAGTCATACACTTTGTTATGGTGAAAAAATTGAAGAAATAATAAATAAATGATTAATAAATAATAAATAAATAATTTTTAGCGAATATCTATCAAAGCTATAGTGTAAGACACGACTCTTACCTTTTGTGAGAGGGCAACCCCACACTTTCACAATGTCAACAGCCGCTGGGTTACACAATTTAGCTTTCGAGGACCAGTTCTATTGCGTACACATGACGGGTGATACGTTTTGCAAATTTTATTATTTTACACATCTTGCAAAAATTTGGAAAAAGATTTTAAAAAAGTAAGGTTAAGGATGCCTACATTTTTTCCAACTGAGATACGACACCAAAATTGAGGTTTAGGAACGCCAGCAATAACGATGCAGTAAGCTTTGTTGTGTCGCGTGACCTCCGAGTGAAGTCGAGCCTCAGAACATCATGTTACGTCATACACTTGATTGGTTTTAGAGTTCGTAGATTTTAGAATATTACACCTCTTGAGGAAAATATTTAAAAAATTGAAAACGAACAGTAGAAAATTTAGCTTTAGTAGTGAAATGGAGGGTCTCCTTTTATAACGGAATTAAAAAAATCCCTCAATTAGCTCAGACAGAAAGATGATTAAAAAGGGAGGCCCAAACTACAGCCAAGTGCACTACA
>JAAAKM020006971.1:9347278-9362782 GCA_010016025.2 Alatinidae sp. Z8VKAUB7J3 | reverse complement strand
TTTTATCAAAATTAAATAACAGCTGATACTAGTCAAGTAAGAACATCACCAGGGATACACAGAATTTAATTCTCTTACCTGGCTGCTTATATTTGTCTTCATAAGCATCCAACCAATAAAACTTGAGAAACTTTTCACCTGCAAGGCAAGGAAAGGTTGACTTAGTCTTATTTAGCATTTTGAATCTTTAGGGTGATTGACATCTATTTATAAGAATTTGCAAATCCTAATAAGTCAGGAGGCCACGAGGGTTACTGTTGCCTGATGGGATTGTTCGGTATCTTTATAGATTCGAGTACTAGTCTGGAAAGGTTACCTTACACTGAGCAATATATATCATATTATCTATTGACACCAAGTAAGCCCTGTCAAATGTCAGACGATCTTTGCAGATGAGTGTTTAGATGATCAATGAGGAAGACTTCCATGCTTCTGAGAGAGAACCTAGGGTCACTATATTAGAACATATTAGGGTCACTAACCTACTGTAATGTGATCCAAAGTAATCCAGGCACCTGCATCATTTTCTGAAGATTTACGATGAGCAGCTCATATTATTATATGATTGTTTTGCAATTGCTCTGGGTCAATATATCAAGATGATGATCATTTTAACATTTTGCCAGATGGAATGATTGACATGCTATAATACACTATATGAATGCAAGACATAAATATACCAACAATCTCCACATTTCAGCTGGCTTTCGATGTTTTAAAGAAACAACCATTTATATGGGTTATCTGTTATACGGGACGGGGAGCCACTATATTTGGGGGGGGAAAACAATGAAACAGTGAATTTACTACAACTTTAAAAAAATGTTTTTACTCCACATTGGGTATGTGCAACTAATAGGTATGGAGTTCTACTTCTTACCTTTATAATAAGGTGGAGTCTCAAGCCCTGGTCGAGACACCCAGTGGCATCGAACCTCCCTCTTCAGAGTTCACTACGACTCTGTTTACGCAGATAAGGATCCAAATGGATCCGTACCAGAACTGGTACAGATCGGCCTTGCGTTTACACATGACCTTGGTTGATCCGAACTAGTTTGGTTCTGCTATCCGTACCAGTTTGTCCGTACGAGGTAAATTTGATGTAATTTCTATTTAAATTCTATTTTCGTCCTTGTATTGACGTTATTTATACTCTCCTACTGTTCATATTTTAACATTGCAACTTATCGCAGCTGTTATTACAATAGACCGAACCGTTGTTTTGCTACTGGGATGAGCATGCAGAGTTCTGTATCCAAATGGATCTGATCCTCTTTCTAGGGTGCTTATACGGGATCGAATCCATTTGGATCCGTCACAGTTTGGATCCGTACCCGTGTAAACAGCGTCTACGTTTGTGTGTAGTTCACAGCATCCCCTCTGCCCCTCACGTGCGCAAACTCTTGCACCTTAAGTATTTACCTGCGGTAATTATATTGATCAAAAACCCTACAAATATTGATCTGTAACAAGACGGATAAAGGCAAGTGGGCGTCATGTTTTTCTCACCGTCTTCTTCCACCAAAGGTAAAGTAGAACTGTCGATTTTTACTTCTGAACGAGGCTGTATTAAAGAAAAACAAAGCGTTTAACTTGAGTAATAAGCAAACGAAATTATCTTTTCGCCTATTAAGACATTATATACAATTGCATTGAGCTAGATGTCGATGTCTTAAGTCACATTATATACAACTGCAAGCTTCATTACAACACGTATTTATTATTGTAGTACTGCACTGATTTCAACAATAGAGCCAACACGTTTTAGGTATTTCAGCACAAGGTGGTAGGTAGGAAATAACAGGCTATCAGCAGTGTAAAGACTGAATCTTGTTACATTAAGAAAACTAAGCACTCTTGTGGCGAAAACGCTTTGGCAAGAGTAGTGAGGTGAAGAAACCTAGCCGACAGTTAAGATGTGTTAATTGGCATCACAATATCATTTAGGTCCTTTTACATTTTGAGCCCTTAAAGAAGCCTTACTCAAACTGATGTCTTTGGTAGTACCTGATCCTACATGAGCAATCATTTACCGTAACGTTCTTACTTGAACTGCTCTTCGTAAAACTTCATATAACCCATAAGTAAATTGTTTTGAGACTGTTACCCTTCTTTTCGCTACAACCAGTCATTGCCAGGTTCCAGGAATACCAATTTTGCCTGATTATAAGGCTCCCATTATTTAGGGGTGTGCTTATAAATTGGTTCAAGGATTCGATCCCCGGTGGTGACATATTTTCTATTTCTCTAGTGTTCTTTTTAAAACTAACATCACAAATCCTCTCTTCTCGATGATATATTGGGTCTTACATCAGAAACGTTATAGCTGGTAAGATTTTTGTACCAGAGGTACGAACATTCATCTAAAATGCTTGAGCAACCACAAAATTCCAGCTCGTGAAACAGAAAACGAAACCAAATACACAATTTAAATGACTTTTAAATATCAGGGGCATAATGCAAACCGAAAGATTGTTTTGTTTCAAATTATAGGGCCCTATAAACATGGTGGTTTTAATCGAGATTTTACGATGTCCATGATGACTACTGTTAACGTTGGCGTTAAGCGCCTACGATCAATACTACATTTACAGAGGAGACATGAAACATGTAATGCATATTACCTCTTGTTCACCGTCCCGTTCCATGGTTTCATCGAGCACGGCAGCATAGTTGGATTTTCGCCTAATATACAAGAAGGAACAGGATTTCCGGGTTTAATCTTAGAATAATAATAATAGAGAATAATAGAGCTTAGAGTAAAACGTCATAGGGTAATGGCAAAACCAACGAGAGGAAATGTCCTGGAAGAAATACGATATTGACGTTTAAAAAAGGAAGGGCAATCAGGAAGAACAAGAAAACAACAAAAAGACTGACAAAAAAAAGAACGACGATGATAGCCGACAATTAATAAATGCAAGAGTAAACTTAGAGGTGGTCACAAGGAACAGCAAAAAATAACGGCAAAAGAGAATCGTATGAAAACAAAGAACAACGATGAGAGGAAACAAAGAAGAAGTAAAAAGTAACAAGGCCATGGCAAAATCAAAAAGAAGAAAAGTACTGCAATATAGAAGATTGGCGAACATAAAGGAAAAGAACACGAAGAAAAGCAGGGAAAGAAAACAAAAGGTGATAACAAACGAATGCAACTCAAAAAATAAGAATACTCTTTGAGGTGGCTGCGGAAAACAGAGAAAAAATTAGAGGACAATGTGGAGAGTTTGAGCAAAAATGACAACATGACCGTGAAGAAAGCGGAGGTAATTGGGCCGCGGCAAAACCAAGAGGAAAAGTCCTGGAAAAGGAAGAAATGGTTGAACAAGAACAGGAAGGTCAATTTTGAGGGGAAAAGGGACAACAAAACGGGGAAAGAAAGAAAGCAACAAAGGCTGAGAATATGATGGAATTTGGGACATGATGGTAAGTATTCTGTAATATTGTAATTCTCTAATACTTTCTTGACATAATAACTTCGATATTTAGTCACATATTTTTGCGAAGACAAGAGTGATTGAATAAATAAAAGTTAGTTCCTATCTACCAATCACGAGATGGTGAATTTTTAGTAATACTCTTTGTGAAATGAGTACCATCAAGTCATGTGGGCTTTCAAACTATGTTACGTTTGTTGTAGTAGCTAATCAAAGACCTATTCGCTCTTTTTTTCTGATCGCAATTCTCTTCCTTTAAGTGGTCTGAAGATATCTCTATGCGTGACTTGCTTTAATTCTCTGTATTGAAAAGTTGCAGAACTTTTAGTACAAACTGTTGAATATCAATCAAAATACTTTCGTTAAAAATAGACAATCGTGAAAAAGGAATGGTATTTATATACAATAACTCTTCGCCAAAGTCATTGTTTTTGTAGAAATGTTTACATGGTCCCCCAGTAAATCGAGGTGGTCTAAACGGTAAGTACATAGGCCCGCTTCGGGCGGCCTGCGTCACGGGTCCACGGGTTAAATCTGTTCTACAGGAGAATATATTTTGGATAAAACGTCAGCCGATCGAACTAAAAAATCGGCTTCATGGACTTAATGCCGGGTATGTACTCAATCTCTATGCTCATGTTTCTCACCTCTCAGCTACAAACAAAGTCACTGATTGAGTATTAAAATAAATACATATAGTAATGTTGGTTTGTTTCTACATTTTCAAGAGATACCACGTAGCCTAGACACTAAAAAGGTAGTGTGTCCTAGTTAGTAGAACCACGACGTAGTGAAAAAGTGGAAAATGTCATCTAAACAAAGTTTCTCACTTACTCTTCTTCGACTATCGCTTGTTTGTCATTTTTGTCTTTCACTCCATTCTGCTGCTGCTGCTGCTGCTGCTGATGATGATGATGATGATGATGATGATGATGATGATGATGATGATGATGATGATTAAATTAATACCGTATCTATTCGATTTTGCCACTTCTATCCCGAGCAGAATAGTGTCACAAGTGCGTCCCTTTTGCGCATAAATAGGTTACCCCTGCACCCCACATAATTGTAGAAAACAAACATAATAATGTAAGAAAAGGCAGATAATCACTTTGATCGCACCTTTTCAGTATCCGTTAATGGCTAAAGGGGAGACTTAGGAAAACACAAATTTGCAAAATATTTCAGCAACAATTGCAATAAGTAATCTCTACGCAAGCTACTTTTAAATAGCTTTCTAATCAGAAACGTTTTAAACCTGGACCACTGTAACAGGTTTCATCTGAGAGCGGCAGATCCAGTAATTGATTGTAGAGCAAGAGAGGGAAGCCTATCCTATCATTTTTTTAGAAATAAGTATGAAAATGCCACCTTTCATTGATCCTCTATTACCATAAGAGGATTCTAATAGTTTTACTGACTTTTTTGTGCAACTGGAAGTTCGCGCAAGCAGTGGTAACGTGTCTTGAACATCATGTGTTCCGAGGAAAGCACCTGCGTAAAGCCTGTGTACCGTTAATGAATATTTTCAGACGAAGACGTATCAAAATCAATGGCAGTTATAGAATTCAAGTACAACCGGGCTACTAACGCAACGTCCTAGGTTGGTTGACGAGGCAAGTTTTTGAAAACTTGTATATATTCAAATGGCGGCACCAGAGAAAATAAGACCAAACTTCGCAGCAAAACATGACATATCTACCTGGTTGAAATCTGAGGCGATCGATAAAAAAACCCAATAGGGGTTTCAACAGAGGGAGTTGGAGAGAGTTTTCGTGTTATAAACGAATATTTCCGGAAACAGACAGTTTCACGATGGTGCAATGCCCAAACGGAGAGTCCGGGGAATTGCCCGGGTGGGGAATGTCCGTCGGGAAAGTATCGGTCGAGGAAACGCCCTTCGGGAAAACGCCCGTTTAGGAAAATCCGTCGGGATAACAACAGTTGGGAAAATGTCCGTCGGGGATATGACTATTGGCGAACTGCGTAATCGGGGAAATATCCTGTCGTGGAATCGTCCGACTCAGAAATATTTAGTCAAGGAACTGTCGTAGAACTTATTTCGCATTATTACTTAAGTTATAGTATGATGAAGATGTCATTTACTTATTCACTTACAACTGTTGATAATTAGCTTTGCAATTTCATGTGACTACTATTTTGGGCGACTGAGATCGGCTAGGCAATGTTAAAGGCAGGGAGGATGAAATCTGGAATCACTGGTTGATTATTCAATTACGTAAAATTTGACGTATCTGCAGTGACAGCCTATGGTATTGCCTTAGCCTTTAGTCTATTTACGACAGACGCATCTTGAAAACGAGGCTGTTGAGTTTGAATGGTTGCCATCACAAGTACAATATCTGAGTACAAATGGAACGAGTCGGTATGATGATAGCATGAGTAAATAAATCACCGAAGGAAGACAATATTCTGGGCAACATCGGTCAACAAGAGCAAATATACGTGACTCGGTTCTGTGACAAGGCCCAGCTTTATCTAAGCCCGTACCACCAATCCTGCTGGCGTGACTACGATTTAATACTCTTAGCCTTCTACTTTTCGATTCTCACAACAGCGAACTCAGAGACTTATTCTGGCGCTATAACCTAAAAACACTTCTACTTGTTGATTCTCTCTCATGATCACCGCGAAAACACGTTCTCAGAAAGCCGACCGTCTATTTATGATAAGGAGAAAACTCTGTACCTTTTATTTGCCGCGATTTCTATAAGTACATTTCAACGATAAACTGTACCTTGAGTCATTAAAGTTGTACACTTGGTGACGTTGATGTTTGTGACGGTGAAGAGTAAAGAAAGGTAAGACTTAATGCAAGTCTTGATGTAGAGGATGTAGCGTAATTAATAGTTTTCAAAGTAAAGTACGCAGGAAGTAGGCAAGTCTAAGCAGAATGTAAAATACATCTGAGTGATTTACTTATAAGAGTGAGCTAAAACTAGACGGAGATGCTGCATGGAAGAAATTTTGTGATGTGGTCGCAGCCAATAAGTACAGAGGAAATAATGACGATTTTTCTTTTAAAGGGGGATATGTAAAGGCCAGTGTGTTTCCTTTTCTTGGAGCATTAACTCCATTTCCTGTTTTGGGGAATGGGGCAACGCACTGATTACTTACCTACTACTTACAGATGAAAATTCCTTGCGCTGTATGCATCAAAGGTCCCTTCTCAGGGACTACACCATTTTATGCCCGCGAATACAGTGCCCCTTCCCTTGAGAATATATCACCTTAGTTCACAGACCAGCGTCGCTCGTTAAACGAAAACTCGTTAGGAACGCGTTGACTTATTTACTATTTGCGGAGAGGGCCATAAGAACCCGTGCGCCCTTAAGAACCTTTTTGTACCTGTGCACCCAAGTGGTGTCGAGATTTTGTCTTGATAATCGTGTACTAACTTTGACGTGTTATGGTCATCTCGTAGCACTTAGAATTCTATCTGGCCGTCCTAAAGGTTGCAAGCACACCTGTTCAGGAAACCCAGGCCTACGCCCTCCAATTTGGGGGAAAATACACACAAATACAAAATTAGGCTTTCAACATTTCCAAACTCGAGTAGGTACTACGGTTGTCGAAGAAAAGATGAGGTAAGAATTTGAAATGTTACTCTCAAACACAGGCGAACAGGATTGTCTTGTTTCATTCTCATTTAAAAACATACCTTTATCAAAAATTTCATGACCCTGTCACATAAGTAATTTGCCCTTGATTGGCCCTAATTTAGTGATTATTGACTGACTTTTCAGAAATATTCCTACAGAACATACCTTCTGACGTTTTTCAAATCGAGACTGCGAAAACCGTGATTCAATCAGAGCTACACTTACTTCTACCCTGCGGCAACATACCAAGAACAATAGCAGCGTTCTGACCATTCGGCTTTAAAATAATTTAACCTTTGTCTTGACCTAACAAGATTATGTTCTCAATTATAAAGTTAGTAATCTTTTACTATTCATCAGAGACCTTTACAAGACTGGAAAAAACCTGTAAACGCTGATTTCAAACAGAGCAATGTCTATTTCAGTGATTGTCTGCCACTCTGCTATAATAGTTCCCTGGGGCTAAACTAACAGCTTTACAAAGGGATCAACATACAGGAGAATCCTCGCAACTGTTTGATAATAGTCTCTATTATTCTTTGGGCACTAGAAGATCACGTTTCTATTTAAACCGTCTAGGCAAGATGATCTGTCTAACTGCCTTATGAGCTACCTCCAGTTCACTCTTTCTCTCCGGCACAGCTTTCTCCGGATATAGTGGCTTGTGAAATGGAGAGATAACAATTATTGTCGTTTGGAAGGAACAAGGTTTCATCCGACGATTCTTCGTGCCCTTCGTTCATTTAGTTTTTCGTAAAGAAGCGCTACGACGTCAGAATTATCAAAACTTGTTAGCGGAATGGGACTGGGCGCTATCTGAAAGAGTGACGAATGCATATCTCTTTGTAGTGTGATATTCTACATCATAGCAGTCGAACATTTTTAGAGAGTTTCAATCAAATATACTAACTAATTATGAAAGGGCAGCTGGAGGATCCAAGTTTCTCCATTCTAGATACGTAGCCAAGAAGTAACTAGTGAGGACCACGTAAGTGACAAGTAGAATCGCCTCTTACTGATCGTGATGCGCATCGGAAGTCAATGAGAACACGCAACGGGTCTTTTCCGAATTCCACGCCCCAGGTAAGCAGTAAGCAGGCCAACTGAAACTACACTAAATAAACAGAAAAGACTACTATACGGACCTACTAATAAAGGGTAGCTTTGCAATTGCGTCCATCCTTGTACACTACCAAGCGGAGAAACATGCCACAAAACTCGCTTAACCACCCAATACGACCGCCTCTAGCAGACTTGAGAAGAAACGTAACCAATAGGGCGTTTCAGAAATTTACAACTCTAGGATTAAAGACCTAAGAGGCCTGGGTCTACTACTTCATAAAAGACTTCTGTTAGTAATATTAAGGAAAAGGCATTCTGGACCTTTAGTGTTTTGCCTCTAATCACACTAAAGAAAGCAAGAAATGAAAATTTTCGACCTGGTCCGCCACAAGAATTTTGTAAGTGACGTGTTAAGCATTACAAGCTGAGGGTTTACCTTCGCTTTACGTAATTCAAAACTTTAGGCTTTTTGATTAGGGGGGTTTGGGTACATGATATTAACCCGCCCGGCATTCGCAACTTGCCAGTAAACGTGAATTGCAAAATACTTTAGGATACTGAGACCGGTTCACAGATTCAAAAGTATAAGAAAAATATTCAAGCTTATCTACGATTTGTTGACTGATTCCCGTCTAGTTTTATTGGATGCGAATGTCACCTTGAAAGGCGATAGACACCAGACTCTAAACCCAAGATGAGAACAAATACTACACCTAACCCTTGCCTAAAAAAATAAGAACCGATTCCTCGCTTACGCCACCACTGTCTGAAACGAGAAGTAGAAAGCCAATGATAAAGGAAATGTGTTAGTAGTGCGATATGGTTTGTACAGGTCATTTTCATAAACAAATCCATGAAACAAAAAAAGCTCTTTTAAATAGTTACATACCTGATCCTCGTTTAAAATAAGGAGTTTTGAAACCACAATATTCACAATTGCTCCTAAACTCTGATCTCTATACAAGTCAGCAACCTAGAAAGAAAACGAGGTAAATGTTATGAATCTAAATTATGACAACTACGAAACTTGGAAGAGTCGTTAAGGTAGGTTGAAAGGTGCTCGATCAAACAAGTGACTGATACTACAAGAGGTATGCCTTACACTTGTTAACCTCCTCATGCATCTTTGCTGCTGCTTGCTAATATAAAAACACACATAAAATTTGCAGTCTACGTTTTTAAGCTACTAATAACATTCGTAAAATTACCCATGGATATTTTTCTAGAATGAATAACAATTATGCTCACATCCATAAACACACACATACGGTTAAGAGTTTCATGCCATATCAAAATAAGTACGACCATTACCTGTAAATTCTATACAGGTAAATGGGTAACTTATAAAGTACGTACGCAGAGAGGGGTAAGGGCACGATAAAAAGTTAATGTCACGAAGAGAGAGAAGGGTTATCACATCGTATATATGCATTTTGTCAAAAAGTCAGAGGCTCGAACACCGCACCCCTTTTTCTAAACTGAACCATAGCTGGCCAAAAAATGTAACAGAGGCGCTCTCCTGACACATGCAGAGTAAATCACAAGTATCCTCTAGCTAGCCAACAGCACGTCTCTAAATCTAAGTTCAAATCAGGTAAGAAAAAACTTAGTTGTAACAAAACAAAATTCGATCTTCTAAATATGTAACAAATTTTGTATTTACGTTATTTACGTAACGGGAGGGGTAAAACTGGAAAGTGCGTAAGTAAAACGTGGGGCTGGAAGAAAGGTTTGCACAAAGGAGGTAAGATTCTAGGAAATGCTTGCGTATGTACGGTTTGCATGGCCCTTTATATCGCAATTTTTAAGCCTTTAACTATCCTGTTTCTTTCCCTAGTCACTTGGCATTGCAAAATGAGCAAGCTAAGTGGCGTTTGTTAATGGAATGCAGTTCTTCAGAAATATACGGTCATAAATATGATTGGGGAAATATCTGGTCGGGGAATCGTCCCATCCGGAAATATTCACTCAGGAAACTGTCGTAGAGTCTTTTTTGCATGACTGTCTGAAGTCGTACTATGATGCTGGTACATTAGTATGATATTTTTACCGACACTACCCACTGTTGAGAACTAGCTCTGAAATCTTATTTGATTAAAAGGCAGTATGTTGGGTGACTGGGGTCAGTTAGGGAATGTGAAACGTACGAAGGATAAAATTTGGAAACACTAACGTTCGTTAATGGAATGCTGTCCTTTTTTTAGAAAAATACTGTCATAAATATGAAGACTTAAGACCTCTTTATTTTGCTTTTCACTAACTCTTGATATTCGTAATAAGAATGCCCCTAACACCTGAGGGCTGCCGTAACCATACTGGGAGACGATACGCACTGCATCTACGTAACAAATTAGTAAAGACCAGATCCGCGAACCCTGGCCCATAACACATCAAATGATCAAAGACATATGGGTGTTTATCCATTTGCACCGCCCGATAATTCCTGATATGAAAACCCAAATATGGCTCTTTACAATGGCACAAAAACAGCAGCGACAGAAAACGATCACACGTGGCACACTGAAGTCAGTTCATTGTCTGATCTGTAGTAAGCAAACAGATATCTTCTTGCTTCAGGGCTTTGCAGAAATTCAAAACGTCTGGCACGCTGTGTACGTTAAGTATCCAGGGATCCACTTGTTTATTTTTGTTTATGCTCACCCAAACTGTGTGCAACCCCTCTCTCATTACTAACCTACCCACTTAGTGAATTTGACTCGTGTTAAGTGTGCCCTGACATGAGCAGAAAATCCACCGCGGCTTTCATCGAGTACTACAGCCTCCTGCTATAAATTCACAAACTGCTCGTCAATGCAAACGACAACAGAAATTCCCATTAACCAGGCATTAATTTGGATTTACGTTTCACCTTTCGGCGTACTCTCGACGAACAATGGAAATGACAGCTGCAAAAAACAGCAGATAATTTTTATATCCCTAATTCGGCTTAGTTTATGCCATGGTGAATAGATCTAAAGTCTAATGAATAACCCCATCCCTTAAAGAATGGGGAAAGCTCATTTAAGATGTAAATATTGACGGTTTTAATCTCCAACTAAGAGAATAAGGTTTTCTTGAACTATTTAATAACGTTTAACTATGGTTTTTAGAAGTTTTGACATTGCTGGAATACTTCTGTTCTAAACAGGGATAAGGAAGTCGATCAGATTTAATAAGCTCGCAGTTTTAACCCTATCTCCGATAGTTATAAGAGATTATCTCAAATATGCTAAAGTACATCTATAACTGAGGCAACCTATAGAGTCTCGCCGACAAAATCAGCGGGCTCTCAGGTAACTCAGTAAGGATCTCTGATACTTCTTAACGTAAGTGGAAGCATTAGTGCCTATATATAGGATGTCTGCCAGAAATCCGAGGTCATTTTTCCTATTTTCTACACTGACGTTCTCTGACTTTAAATCCTTTACTGTATATTATATCGTCCCAAAAATCTTCAAGAGAAAACAACTGAAAATTGGCAACTTGTTACTGACATTTGACTACCAAGTGAACAAAAACAGTATTTGACCATTATGACATTAGAGGCTGGTGTTGGCAATTGTGACAGAAAATGTTGCTCATATTTCATAAAGGTGTGCAAGTTATCAAGTCATTTACCTTCCCTGTCACATATTCAGCTCAAATTTTTTTTTTATCCACGGACTTAATCACTCAGTCAATCCTTTATTCTGTCTTAATGCTTCATCAGTCCTTGGACCAATTCTCCCTGGTTTTTACAAACCCTTCCCAATTTCCCTATATTCTTCCCAATTTCCCGGACTTTCCTCATATTCTTTCCAATTTTTCCTAATTTTCCACAGCTATATTGAGGTGTATCTCGATTCCGTAAGTTTGTATTGGCTTCCCTGAATCCTGCAGAGACCAAGCATATACGCATATCCAAGTATGGGACGACAGGATCACATTCTATTGATGACGTTGTTCGACATATTTATATCAATAAAAATGGAGTTGGGCAAGGAAGATGGAAAGAATTAGTAACATCAAATGAGCAAGAGAAATCAAAGAATATCAGAGAAGGAAAGATAAGAGGAAGACAATTCTATGAATGAAATATAAGATTGAAAACTACAGCTGCACACGGAACGTTTCGCAAGAAGTAGAAAGCTTTTAAAATTCGGCATCCAGCGTACAGCTAGGGGGTACAAAAGCTAATAGTACGTTCCACTCCGTTCCATTGCTTATCTTAGGTCAGAATGCCAAAACGAAACAACGGTATAGATAAATATCGTCTCTGTTTACTAAACCGTTGCACATATTACCATTCAACACCTTATATACAAGTTAGGACTCTTTATTTACTGTTTATTTGCTGCTGTACTGGTTTAATGCCAATGACATAAAACAATGCCGAATTCCTTCCCGCTCTGGGGAGTGCTTCAATATTTTGATAGTTCGTGGGGGTAATTTACTGTCTGAAGTTGAGAAACCCGGATCTAAACAACTGGCGATAGTGACGAAGCTGACCACAGCGACACTTCACCAAAAGTTTTTAAACTTTAAGTTCACTTTTCACTCCTTACGCAAATTGGCAAATATCATTGCAGTATGCATCTAAACAATTGATCGTTAACGTATGAGTAGTGAGTTTCCTCAATGGCACCTTACCATATTCATCATTGTTAATATATACTCCTGTAAAGTATCATTCCCATGAAATGTCACCATTTCCTTGTCTACAACCACAAAAACCTGGACGTCAGCCGCTAGCATCTCAACTTCATTTCTTCTCTTTTTCCTTCTGACATAAGGGGCCGGGCGATTGGAATCTTTTGCCTTGTAATTTACGGCAACAGGGGATGATTCGAATTTTGATTTGTCACCGGCTGTTTAACAAAAGGCAAAGAAAGAAGATACAGTGGCAAGTTAACTTGACAGAACCAATGACAATATAGTAAATAGCAACGACAAACTTTACCAATGACGTCCATACATTAACCGGAGATGTTCCTAGCTTTGTCGCAAAAAAACCCCTCTATTTCTTAGCAGTCTCTCAATGAAAAAGATATTTGATATTTATTCAATGAAAATAGATGCTACGCCCAATCGTCGCTAAAAAGCCGAGGAGCATTTTTCAAGGATCTCAGCTAAGCTGAAAATTCTTTGCTTAAAATTTGGTAGTGACAGAGTGTGGGCATTTTTCTTAGACACCATAACAGCCAATACCATCACTAACAATATCACTGAAATGTTGGAACTTTGTATTATAATATAGATTGTGATTCGGATTTTATTTTGAATTAATTGCTGCACGTTCTATCACTCACACACTCATCAATATCCGTTTACACCCGTTTTATCCTTTCAGCAAAGTTTGCCACTTTACACGATCATCAGCCACATCTTTTGTCATATTCTGTCTCTTCTGGTCGTTTTCAATTAACTCCTACCAAGACGTCCTTGGCCGTTCACGGCCCCTCCATCTGCGCACTTGCAAAAGTGTACCTGTTGATCCACGAGTCGGATCGTTTCAAATGCCCAAACCATCGCAAATATATAGCCGCACTAAATTTTAATTTTATTTCGATACTCGATAAACTAAACTGCATCTTCTCCATACTTAAAACTGCTTCATGTCATATGATGTTTGTTTAGTCCAACAATGTGTCCTTGTTGAATTTGGATATACAAGTCAAACGGTCAGTCGATTGGAGGTATAACAAGTGTTAAACTGTGCGAAGAGCACAAAATGGGACGTTTTAGTATACTAAACTTAAGTACGAAATCTGGATCTGTCCAAATAAAAGTGTCCACACATCCATTCTCCAACAGAAAGTAGAAATCTTTTTGACGCAAATGTTATGGGAGAGCTCGTCCTTCACATTTGTCTTTAATTAAAAATCGAAAGATATACTGTTATCATTCAGTCGCTGAAAACTTTCAAAGGAAGAAACCGACCCTCTATTGTCTGAACTCCTGAAAGTAATCACAAAAAGTGACTCGCGAAGAACACTGATCATGAATTCGGTGATGATGACGATGATCATGTACATCGAGGAGGAGGAGGAGGAGGAGGAGGAAGACTGTGTATTGGTATTGGCTTCAAGATTGTCGTTAGTAAAGAATAGATTTTATAGAGCCTATGCTTGATTTTTGAACGATATCAACGACCCTTACGTCGGTATTTTTTATATTTAAGTAACATGGGTGCGTGCATATTTCAATTATCGGCCAACCAGTTAATCTGGGAGACATGTTGGCAATGAAGGTCCCCTGTAACATTCCGCCTGCCAGTAGGGCAGGAATTTCTACGTATTTCGAATACTTAACTTGCGAATTTGGACATACAGTAAAGTGTATTTGTGATATATTTGTCTGACGTGAGTCAAATATTCAAAATGTCCCTTTTCTATTTTAGTGTTTCACCATAGTTTCTTAATTCATTCTTGTTTCTTTGAATTAGTACTAAAAGTTTCTTAACGCTTTGTCCGTCTTAGTACCAGTTTCCTATTAAAAAAGCGGTTACCACGTGGAATGTCTCTTGGAAATGAACCAATGCAAAATTAAGGGTTTCACACTTAAGTGGCATGTCACGAAGAAAATGTGACATGCCATTTTTGTGCCACTCAAGAGACAAATCAGGTAGATCAAATGGACGATAAACTAGACTAGGAAATTGAAAGGCCATGAAATAGGGTTCTTGGACACACATATTCTGACGGACTACTGTTGGACCATTAAACGCATTTGCCCTATGGAAGAATGGAAAGGAATCTGTTTGAAATATTCACTGAAATTTAACTATTCGTTACAAAATGATTTCCTGTCTAATGTTAAACGTCAAATTCATGTTGGTGTTTTAATAATGATTTTCTTCATAATCCCACTTGGACATTGCAACTTCTTCATTCTCAAATGGGTAGTTTCTCAAGTGTCCCCACCGTAATTGGAGCCAAATGGCTAGAAAATAGATTTCCCAAGGAATCTTTAGGTAATTATTACGCTGTAAAGTAGCGCTAGGAAATAGAGATCAGTTCCAAATCCTGACAGTTAAAACAAGTTTTTGCTAAACAGCCGTCAAAAAAGAGAATACGGTTTTGAGTGCCTTATTTCGTTCGCACTTCTTTAATTGAGCCAAACGTAGTTTCGTTAGTTGTTAAGTTGAGTGGCTACGATGTCTCAGGTATTACTCTTTTATTTATTAGCTTGGCATTAAGCATAGAAAGGTATTTCCTTAATTAGAACTAAATTACAGCATATCATGGTTTCCCTCAGACCTGCTTTTTTCATGACACTTTCGATAACGATGACGACGACATTTTATACAATTGACTTCGGTTAAATTTAGTTTGGAGTAACAGAAACGCAAATCTTGATTTACTAGACACTAAAGAAACAAAAAATCGTGTCACTACCCCGGC
>JAAAKM020006971.1:9333005-9347178 GCA_010016025.2 Alatinidae sp. Z8VKAUB7J3 | reverse complement strand
TTAGTTTGGAGTAACAGAAACGCAAATCTTGATTTACTAGACACTAAAGAAACAAAAAATCGTGTCACTACCCCGGCTTAATCCGTGATCCTCGCTTTCACAGCTTGTACTCTACCAACTGATTTAAGTAACCTCCGAAGTTAACATATTCTATTTCACTAGTCACCACACTAGCTCCCAATCATCCACTGATGGACCGGCAAACAGAACAATTGGAGACCAGCTTCTTTGCGCAATGTGACCTGACCAAGGAAGGACTGTCGTCCGGCCCGTCTACCTATCCAATGTCCATTAACAGTTAGAAGCATAATCGAGAAAAAGATAATTTGAAATGTCAATTTATAAAAGGAACTAAAGAAGTAGAAGAAATGATATCATATTTTCTATTTATCTGGTGTAAAATTGCAACATTTAAGTCAATATTACATTTTGCTTTTGTAAGCTTAATTGCTTTTCCTTCAAGTTCTCTGAACGTCATGCGTCCCTTTTCTTAATACAGTAAAAGACATCCATTTTGTAAAAATTTTAAAATTGAACACAACATTTTGGCACTCGCTGTTGCCATTCTCAAGTGAAACAAAATGATTCGTAATAATGCCTATATACAGGTATTTTAAAATATGAATGCTGCACGTAAAAATTAGATCACTTATCTGGTGTCGTCTCTAAATTAACATTTCAAATCCTCTATTCTAGATCATAAATTCAACTATTTTTCTATTTGCATATGTTCGTTGAAGAACAATCAGCGGGTTTTGTAGAGATGTCTGACAACTGAGGTACCTTGTATCCCCTCTTCCCTTACAGTTATTTTTTTAATAAAAGGGAAGCCTTCGTATTGTTCTGACTCATCACGAGTCTCAAGAAAAGGAAGGAAATAACCAGTCAGTGCATGTGATTTTTTTCTTCTCCCAAGCTGAATAAACTTGAACAATATATGTTTATTATTTATTTACACACATTTATTTTCATACACTTTCTCCTCTTTCTTTAAATTTTAGTTGCTGTTCTATTCGATCAATTTCTTTTGCTTCATCATGTTCATATCAATAAGCTTAAAGCGGTTCAGCATTTAATCGTGCATTAGATTAAGCAAGCGAAGTGATTAACCTTCACTTTACACTGGACTTACTGCTTTAATTATTGATCACAATAACGTAATCAGTAAATTCTCTACTAGGCATAAATAGATCAATCAAAGAATCACTGTTAAAAACTCTTCTTACGCTTCTCCCCATTTTTTACATTAAAGAGGATAATTGACTATCATATTTGACTCTTCGCTCAGCAATTTCAGCCTCCTACACTTTTCTGTTTGGTAAACACATATCTGCAACGGAATGATAATGGTTTCCCTGTGGAACGTGAACTC
This sequence comes from Alatinidae sp. Z8VKAUB7J3, assembly GCA_010016025.2. NCBI lineage: Eukaryota > Metazoa > Cnidaria > Cubozoa > Carybdeida > Alatinidae > Alatinidae sp. Z8VKAUB7J3. The sequence continues at coordinate 9,345,806 of JAAAKM020006971.1, read as the reverse complement.
CGTGATCTTATTTGAAGATGGAAGACATAAACAATGCAAAGCGACCATCGCCTTTTTGAAAATCTTTAATGCCTGAGCAAAACCCTAATCCTAAACATAATGATGAATCTTGTTTTTCCAAAAGAAGTTAATGCTATTGGAAAGTCCCGCAGAGGCAATGAAGCTCAAAGTGTCTCTGCTAATGGTATTAGAGAGCTATTTGGTACTGACAAGGAGAAAATATTTTCTCGGTATCTTTACTCCATTGTCATATTCAGACTTCTGACAAGACTAAGCTTTTGATACGGCTGTGTTCACCAAATATTTTGATTTAACTGGACTTGTTTGCAGACGCAACATTGGACGTTTAATGGATGGCCTTTATCTTGATGCAACAAAACTTAATGTTAATCCTTACATCATATTTACAATTTTTGAGTAGATTAAACCTTGGTTCATTACAGACGACAATCCTAAACGATGTTTATTGATGTCTTTTTCCACATCAAACGACAGCAAACGAGCATTAGCGTACAAGATGGGAAAAAATCTGATGATTTATTGAATTTACAATAACTAGAATTTACACCAGAAAAAGATTAAGACCAAGATAATTAATAGGACAAAGCGTAACATAGTACAACGACCATAGTGATACAAAATGTCATAATTGTTATCGGTTGTTAAACAGCTATACCTAAGGTCATTACTTGATTCTAAGATGAGAGTCGAACAAGTGTTTTATTAGTACTACTTCTATCATCAGCAATGCTCCCACGTAATTAGATCCTTTTTAACGTAAGCTCTGTAACACTTCTACTAAAACTATAAAATTTAGACGTTATACACAGAGAAGGATTGGTTTTGACGTACAAATTAGCAACAATCTCCAATTTAAGTATTTTATAAGGAAGCAGTGCTAGAAAGAAACGCATTATAAACCATTGCAAGTCTACAATCAGAAAAGCGCTATAAGAAAGAAAGATGCGTGCTGGGATTGAGAATAGAAAAAGTTCTTAAGTTGATATCCTTTTAGCTAAGCATTGCTTGCCTAAACATGATGCGATGGTTAAGCAAACCATAGCGCATTGAAGTTTGAGCAGGAAAGAACGAATCGCCAGATCTGTTAAGCTTAATTGATATCGTCAATGCGCGCATTATGCATGTCGTGATTAACGAATCTTTCAACCAATTTATGGATAATACGTTTAAGAGGCTTAAACGAGTCAGAACTCAACACTCAACTAATAATACCATCAACAAACTGTGCCTGAAAGTCATCGATGCAAATAAACTGAGAGCAATGTCTTTTACAGATAGAGTCGAATATGTGGCTAACTAATAAAAAGAACAAGCATGAAGCATTACTGTCGAGCTAATTTTGGATTAATGATCATTTTCACTGCCGTAGGAGCATCGCACTTTCGAGGTGGAGCGTTAAGCTGGAAAAATATTAACCTAGATGCTACGGATGGCACAGATTCAAAAGTAAGAATGGATGGTGTTGCTGTTCTAATTTCTGATATTCATTATTAACTATTAGTGATCCCTGATAGTAATCAATTGAAAGGTGACAGCATGTTACAAAGAATGTTTTCAGTTAACGTGTAGTATGTAATACCGCATATCTTTTGTATCTTTCTGTAATTCAGTCATAACATTTGAATTACGAAGATATTGTAGAGCGGAGCAAGAAAAAGTAGAAGGAAAGACAAGTCCATACTTGTAAACATACCACTGTTTTAACGTAAAGACAAGGTATATATTAAATGTCTGAATTTACTATTTTCATTAAGGCTGATCAGTAATTAATTAATGTACGTTGGCTCTTCTGCATAAATCAGCTATTTGTTTTAAGTCAAATGACCAAACAACTATTTGATATTTTGTCATGTTGTGACAGTAGATTCTAAAGTAGTTATGCTAAAGAATCAATACATTATTGCTCGTTACGATTGAAGTTCCTATGCTAGCGTACATTCAATTATCATTATTAGAAAGAGAGATCGTAACACTGAACACACTCTTATTTCTTTGATTGTTTTGCAATTCGCAACTTTTCAGGGTTACTGATGACCGTCTAGCCAAAATGTTTGATCGACAATTGCTTCAGCTTGCTATGGTATACCTATTTCCTTTCTGAATCCAGACAATTCTTCCTCTAATACATTGAATTATTATGTGTAGCATTCATTACGGTCATGATGTTAGAATGCGATAGGACCTATATGAATTGTTGTTTGTCTAAGTCCAAAAATTTAAACTATTGTTACAGTAATCAAATATCGAATTGAACGAGAAACCTTTACTCTTTCTGGGCCAGATCTAAGTCTTATTTTGTTTAGTCAAGTGGCATCCATTCCAATGTATTGAGAAAAATGAAAACGGTGGTTTTTATGTAACAAAAGTTAGCTTTCGTTTCGAAAGCCGAACATACGTTTTATTACTATAATTGGCATGTGTCCATACTATATGTGTCTCTGCAGTCATTAGAAGAGATTATGAAATATTTGGAGGGGATGTTACAAAACTTTGTATTCATCCCTGGCTTATGTCGCATTTGTTTGGTACTCGCTTGTATTCACATTTTACTAAAATGGAGTTGAACAATAATCATACAAGCTGGTTTAAACGCACAAAGCATTATACAGTTAATTTCTCTACTATGAAACACAATCCTTTAAGGAATAATGTCCTGTGTAAGAATGGAGGGAAAACATTCAAAATTAATGTGTTTAAGAATGTAAGCATCATTAAATTAATAACTCCTTTTCGTTCCAAACACATTTCAGAGATTAAAAATGAAATAGAAATACCAAGGAATTCTTATCAAACTTCCATTCTTTTCAAACTTATTTATCCAGAGTGCTACTTTGATATCAAATGTGAAGAGGGGTTTTAAACTTTTAAAATTTCATCACTAAAGGCTATTACTTACATTAACAAACGTACTTTTACTGTTTATATTTTGTAATATTGAAAGTAACGAGTTCATTTGATATTCTCTGGGAGTGTTTATCGTTGATTTTAATTTGGTTTTACTGATATCCTTGCATCAAAATGCCGATAGTTCAACCAAATGAGAAATTACAAAAATTAGGCCTTGCAATTAATCCGATTCGATAAAAAAAAGAATTTCCTTAAAACGCTCGGATCCGAGTTGCATTCAATTAATTTAGAAATCATGTGCTCGTTATCAGTGTGGACTTTTTTATTGGGATTGAGTGACCAGACAATAGATTATGACATAAATTTTATTTAATAACTAGTTATAAAAGCACTCCTATCCAAACACATGAACGTGTCAAGGACTCTTATTGTTTTTCATTTGTCACCACTTTCATATATTCTATGAAATCTATACTAAAAGTTCATCAATTTAAAATAAACATTAAGGCAAGGTTTCAAACTCCAACCAAATTATAAACAATAAATATTAGTTTACAGTAAATGTCACTTTTGTGCCCTTTTTGGGGGAAATTACTACTTTTATTAACCTAAGAAATGTTCTTCTTCTCTAGATTTTGCCGTCTTCTCTTGATATTTCAAATCAGTGCCATGACTAGTGTGGTCGTTTTCGTGATTTTATAAATATTACGGTGAAAAATTACCAAAAAGCGATAGGTAAAAGGCTTAAAAGAAATCATCATTTCGACAATGTTTAGCTTGTTGAAGAATTCGTCAGGCCTCGTGTTAACTGAATTATTACAACACTAAAAAAATGGAAGAACTAAAAAAAATTCTCGAAGATGCAATTACTTGATTACCCCATACTCGATTACAGCTCTAGGTTGTCCCTGAATGATTTACATATTTAATTGCTGATTAATCCTACAGTGGTTGGAGAAAGAGCGTTTGCTGCAAAAACAACAAAACTGCGCGAGACTTTTGTCTTGGTATCGACGTTATAGTAGAAAATAACATTAACAGAAGCTGGTTGAAGTATCATAAGTGATAACACTATTTCTGAATGATTGGTTTGTTATTATTTTAGTTGGAATTAACGTTTCGCGTGGCTTGGAGAAGATCACGTGGCAACAACAGCAAAATATGTAATGATGATGCAATAGCAAAGCAGAATATGATCAAAGATGAAGAAGATTTATATTGTGTTGGCTGCAAGAAAATGACTAAAACAAGCATGAGTTACTACTGTACAGATTATTCCATAACTCAAGATATGATAACGGGAGAGAGCACTGTTGTAGTTGATCCTACCAAATCAAGAGTGATATTTAGGTCAGTATAGTTCTTTCTGAAATACATTTACATGCATTTGCTTCTCCTTTATTCATAGGTAAATCCATCCTCAGGATAAAAACTACAATTTTATCATTATAGAATACTGTCAAATAGATATAGAATTTTTTTTCAAATCACTAATATAAAAAAATTCATCAAATCAATTTTAAGGATACCACAGGATGACAGAGGAAAAGCATTATGCTTTATGCATAGAATTTTTTGGTTTCTTCATCTCTAAGCGATTAATTCAATGCACATGACAAAAGGCTATCGATAACAAAAAATGTATACTACCGCGTGCAATTTGCTACAGATTTAACATATGCTACATACCCTTGTCCCAGTAAATAATCGATCTTTTTCAAAGTGTTATTGATTAATTACTAAATAGTAAAAGTTTTGAAGCTCTATGGATACAGCGTGCATTCTGTTTCCAACCATTACAAACTCTCTTTGGGAGGGTATCGTCCAAAGCAAAGAGGTGCTTCGGGTTTTTTTTTTGATCAAGTAAGCACAGAGTGACGCAACTAATTATCTAATGGTAAACAACAGCATAGAAGTTCTATTAACATGCCTAAAATCCCTTTTTCTTTTGTGGCAGTTCTTGCGGATCGATAGATTTAAGGAATACTGTGCCGTAAAGTCTTCACCGCATGAATAAGTTTAGAATGATGTCATCATACTCTATTAAGAATTAACTCCTTCTGTTGCTCACCTTCGTAGACGGTGTGCACGTGGAAATATTTGCTTCGCTTTACCTACGTCTGATTTTAATTTTTTTAATTGATTAAAATAAGGACTCCTCTTTTAATATTTGCTTAACTACGCGCATAAAAATATCATTCTGTTGCAAATTCTTATCATATTTGCAGTCATGAAGTGCTTTTTTTTGACGAAATTTAAGGAAACCCTTAAAACGTACAATTAGATGATTTATCTTCCGCAATATGCATTACGGGCTGCAATTACAAATAGGTGGGAGAGTCAGTAAAGCAAAGAAGCTTCAAAAATCTAAAAATTATATTAATTGAGTCCCTGCTCGTAAAAAATGGTATGGTAAGGTTCTAGTTAATCCCTGTATCTATTTAGCAATAATAATTTTTAAAAGGTTGGTTTGTAAGTTATAAATTTTGAATATTGCGTTGAGTGAGGGATTCTGTTTGCTGAATGGTTTTTTTTACCAGGTTTTGGTCACAGAAAGCATCTAGACTGTAGTAGTAAATGCTTTTGTGATAAATTCATTGGAAAAGAGAGAGGTGAAACATGCACCTGAAAAACACTTTTTTTTCGGGCACGATATCAAAGTTGCTTACTTTGTTTCCATAAATGATGCGGAGACTGAAGTGTCAAATTTTGTAACTTTCCTCTATCTTAACTTTAACGATTTGCAATTTTTAAATCATCAAACGTGGAAATATATTTCTACGAGCAACCCCTTGTCGTTATAAACCTCGGGTACAGGATACAGCAACCTCGGATAGAGGATACAGCATTCTCAGACACAGGATACAGCAAGTTTAACCTTCACAATTGTGCAAAATGAGTCCTTGGGGACCAAAGTTTCAAACTTCAGGAAACAAATACGATCAACATTCCTAAGTATTGTTATAACCATTTTGTAGAAGGATGATATTGTAAGACATATTTTTTAGGAAAGGCATCATTGATTACCGTTCATAATTGCAAATCAATGGTTGCATTTTTAATAAGACATTAAACTGTCAGAGATTAAATGGAAACAAAAATAAGAACAACTGAAGAAAGTTTGTTTGATCTTTGATAAGTCAGATTCACAGCAAATAGACTTCATTTTGGTACAAAATTAATGGAGTTCTACCCCGATATTATATAGTACAACAATAACATATTTTCTTGGACATCACTAATTTTACGTTAGTGTCAAATTAGAGACTGTTAAGATGCCAATGTGTGGATTCATATCTTGAAACTTAACAGATTACGTTAAGTTGACACAGCGACTTTTTAATGATTGTTATTGATTTATGATCACGGGTTGATTCAGTACCATTAGATTCATCACAGCTTTTATCTTTTAATTCTGGGATAATACAAAAGTAGATGTAGTTGTGCAGCCACCCTAGCTGCAAAATAATCTTCGTATTCTATTCATAGCTTAGAGCAATCCTTGTGCTTTTAAAACTCAACTTCTTTGTCCAAATGTTCATAGTTTTTTAACTGAATCAAAGTTCAAGCTCTTTAGGTAATATATACAAAATTTTATTGACTCAATAATTTAAACCAACGTTCGACTCATTCTTTCAAATCAAAATGCGCATTATGGGTCCAGAGGGACACAAAAGTACAAGGCTTCACTAACGTTACAATTGAAGTATAAAGTGTACGAAAAATATAAAAATAAAAAGAATGTTCTTGACGTTACAAACTAAAATGTAAGTTTTGGGTCCCATGGGAGGTATTGTGTATTAAAGTTGAGTGGCTTAACTAAAGATATTTGTAAAGGAGAAATTGACCGAAGAAACGACTTAAAGAACGTAAAGTATATATTTATATTTACTTTTATAATTGTTCTCAGTAATTATAAAGGTAAAACAAGCAATTGAGAATTTGAAAAATTATCAGATTTACTTAACCCTTCCTTACTGACATGAAATTTTGTGACTTTTCTTAAAATTTACTGAGAATTCTTATAATGAATAAATTTTTTTGAAAATTTTTAAAACTTTTGCAATATTGGCGATTTGTTGACCTAAAGTGGAGTTTCTAACTATCAGTTTTGTTACTTTTCTTTGAAATATATGATTACAATATCTTTAAGCTTAGATTTTCTTTTAAAATGTAGCATTCCTTTGTACGTTTTTCTTCATAGTTTTTGAGAAGAAAGTGAAGCAAGATGTAAAAGGCAACTCAGAATGGTCGATTAAATTCTTTGCAAAGTATTTTCTGAGCAAACGTGATCCCGTGCTGCAAGACAACGCCTTAACAATCTGCTCTGGTCCCAAGGAAAGCTTCACCGTTAATTTACAAATCATATCAAGACGTAATGCAAATATGGATGTATTAGTATGGAGGAAAAACGGAGTTCGGCTTTGTTGTATATAATCTTTGTTTTATGTTTGCGTCTCCTTAGAAATGGTTGTTTGGGTGTCGATTTAAAAACCCACATATCTCTGTTTACGCAATTCATGCATCCTAGCAACTGGTTTATTTACATCATATTTAGATGTTAGCATGGCGACAGATTGAACATTCTTTAAGCTATGCATATCAAGACGGTAACGTGCAGTGCTCAGCTACTATAGAAACTGGGAAATATATTGATTAGCTCAACATGATAACCTGATCTGTTTTCAATCACGGAAGATGAACTGACTTTACTTCTCACTATGGTTAACCTTTGTCAGTTCTTTCTTTCTTACATTTTATGACTGTCAGATCCTCGGCTTCCAAGTGGATGGCAACAAAGCTCACGACAGCTACAGAGGCAACTGAATCAATCACTGTATCCGTGCAAGCCAAATGGAAACGTTTTTACACCCGTAAAATTGCAGATGACCGAGGGAGAAAGGGGGACATAGGTGTATAGACCGAGGAGTAAGAGGCTTGAGCTCCCCAAACTGTTTGGCGGTTGACTCTTCCGGATAAGAGGAATCTTGGGGGACATTGGGGACTTGTCAATCAAATGGACATCAAGATTCCGCCAGTGCCTTGGGTTGCGTGAGCTCATGAATAACAGGTTTTTCACAGAAGATCTTTACTCTCTTGTAAGCTTGAAAATGCAGCTGTCTTGAATAAAATGTTTATCCGTACTCCTCTTATTTTTATGATTTGAATGACTGTACAAAGTCATTTGTATATGCGTCATTGAAATTCAAATCCATATAATTATTGATTATAAGTTTGTACTTACGAGTTCTTACCCGACTAATCAATTTAAGAAGAAACCACACAGGAAATGGGAAGCGGTTGCATTTCTTAGATTTCAATACCATGATTTGGGAACAGATTAAACTTCGAAATATAATTTTTAAGAGGAAAATAACGTAGATGATAATATCCTAAGGTAGTAAATAAACCCTTATTTTTAAGAAGAGAGTACTGTTGAAACCAATACTCGTAGCTAAGAGCACAGACGTTTATAAAATATAAAAATGTATTTGAAGTTTCATAATAATGCTTACATTGGAAAATTATTCTGTACAATTTTTCTGTGATGCTTGTTCAATATATGGTATTTTTAATGAAAAGTAAAACAACTTTGAGATATACTTGTAACAACTCATCTCAAGTTATCACCAACAATTGTATTTAAATAAAGGCAAATCCCTTTGGCAAACTAGGTCAACCATAGATTCAATTACTATTATTAAAGATTCATTTTCTCTTTCTTGCTTATATTTCAATTAGCCGGTTCTGAAACTTTCTTTACATCTTTTCCCCATCACTGTTCACCCTAAGAAACGTTTTGTGGGGGCTTACAACCGCATAAGGAGAAAGTTTAAAATGGAATAAAATGGGTTTTGTAAAACATTTTAAGAGCTATCGAGAGAGTAAACATTTTCTTTTGAAATGTATTATGATTACGCTTTAAAAACGTATGACATCTCAGCTCTCTTTGATAGCTATAGAAAAGGTCATGCTAATAGGGGAAGATTGAAGGCAAGAGATTAACGGAACGACATGATCATCATCATCATCATCTTGCGGCATCGACCAAGTTAGAATTTTCTACACTCTTCTTGTATTCCATATCTTTCATAGCTCCTAAAAGGTCTTCTTTGGCAATAGATGTATCTCTATGTATCCTCTCTGGAAAGGTTACCTTACGAGACCGACTGTGAGATGATGGGTGCCTCCATAGTACAAACGATCACACAAGTTTATCTGTGGCACGTGCACAATGTCCAGCGGAACGACAGATGGTGAAATGATTCAAAAGATTGCTATGTGACGTTGTTGAAGTCGACTCTGTAGCTGAATGAGGATAGACAAGTACGGCGCAGAATGATTGATGAAGTCTGAAGAGAGACAACACTTTATCGTTTGAATTGCTTTATAATTATTCTTTATAAAGAAAGGTCTCCATCAGCCTCAGGGGGTTTTCAAGGGAGGTCTTCGGTTCATAGATGAGTTCTTTTTCTAGAAATTGCAGACTAAAGTTGCTTCTATACATCATGCAGCGTACAACTAATCCCTCTTTTGGAATGGTGGCCTCGCAGAATCTATTTTACACCACTGGGAATATGCCAGATAGTTGCCATCACAACGCCGATTAAAGAAATGAACTTAAAATCTATATTCACTGTAGTTTCTGGATAAAAACTGAGCATGACATATGCCAATTCAAACTTTAACACCACACATTCTATCAATACATACACGTAAGTACTACTTTTCATGATAGTATGTGCTGAGTGAATTAGAACCAGAGTTCATTGTAGGACAGTCTTACCAGGCCTGTTCTAAGGAAATGAAATACACCAGGTGAACTGGGATTTTTATGTTATGCCAAAGAAGCATCTGTCCAAACTAATTATTTTTTAAGACATGTTTTGTGTCCTTGTGACACTTCAGTCTGCCTTTAATTGTTCTGACTGGAAATTAATTCAGATTATTGTTTCATGTGGAGTGACAGATGGTCTCTGGACTTTAAACTTATTAGAAAACAGGTTGGAATGAATGAAGAAATTTACATTTACAAATAGGCAATAAAAATAAAAATGTACCACTCGTGTGATTCAATAACATAATAATAACATAAATTCAGAGACCGCATGGTTTACCTTAAAAATTAAATAATCAATACAAATAACCAGAAATTCTGGACAACTCTTAATAAAATTGGATGCAATATTTCTCTATTGGTATGGTGTATACCGTTTACGTTGAGAATAACTTGTACCAGAGCCTCTTGAAAATTTGGAGATTTCATCCTCATTGTATCTTTAGATTGAATTTACAGCGAAGAAACAGGAAACTAATGGTTTGATATAGCACAAAACTTAAAATTTCAAATAAGGTAGCCAGTGCGACAAAATCAAAATTAGAGAGTCCTAAATACGAAGAATATTTGTCTTATAAAGTTTAGTCTGAGCTTAATTTTAGGTTTTCATAAGATTTTTAAAAATGAGCGATCAGGGATCTCTTTCAATCTTTTTCAATATTCCTCTAAAAGAATACAGTATTTTCTTATTTTGTTGTCTTTAGAAGTAGCCAACATCATTAACGACTAGACAGACATACCCATCCAGTTTCTAAGAATCCTTCCTTGAAGGCTTTAATAACTTTTTCTCTATTTCAGTCTTGTTAAGCCTTGTTATCTTATGGCAATTAAATTTATGGCTCACTTTGCTAGGAGCTGTTGGTGGCTATACCAAACCTACTGCGAGGGTCGGTCGGTTTACCGAGTAAAAAGTAGTAGGGCCCTGCGAAACTCAGTGACCTAGGCACCTTGCGTTTTGCTTCCACCTTAACAGAAACTACTCAGAAGCACAATCAATGATTAGATTTACTGTAAACTAAGGTTAGGCCCTTTAATCCATAACAAGAGATACCAAACTATGAAGACTATGCAGCAATTTCTTGCTTAGAGAGGCTCTCTCCATTTAACAAACCAGAATAAACAATGATGGTCTCACTTGCAATCAACACCATGTTTTACTTTCATAATAAAATACACAATGCCCTAATTTCTGCCTTCTACCCTGAAATATCACAATTCCTGGTTTATAGAACGCCCTCCCATCTTTCTTTGCAGATACATTCAGATAACGTGTGCAATTCTATTTCCTTAATTCCTTAGACTCAAGGAATTTAATATCCTAGGTAAATAGTGCCTTAATGTCACATGGTCTCTAGTTCTTGCAAACTGCAAGGATTCCAGAAAAAGGGAACTTTTCTCATTTAAAAGATGTTGAGTAAACGATCATTATTGAAGATCGCAGAAGAATGTGCTACACAAATAGATAATCCAACAACACTTCTAAAGAGCTAAAGAGCTTGCTAGGCCACAGACATGCGAGAAATTTCGGTCTTTATGTGACTGAAACACGATGACATTGCACAGTAGTATTTATTCAAGGAAGATCAAGTTTGGAATTTTTGTTTGGCCGAGTGAAATGTTGATATGAGATTATCCGAATACCACAAAGAAGTAGTGGACCATGAAAGCTGATTGTATATACTATTTCATATTCAGGTTGGAAGCAATATAATAGAGCTTGGTTGCGAAGATATGAGTGAAATGTAAAGGGGCGTGGTAACCACAAGATTTGGGTGCATGCCACACCCCTAGTAGTTAATAAGTTGGTCAAAATGTGTTCATAGACATAACCTAGAAAGAGGCAACTTCACATTACCGTTTGAAAGGATCCGAGTATGGAAAAACAAGCTGTTTTAGATGAACAAGTATGCAATAATGATCAAGTTAGAAGAAGGTTCCAACATTTTAAAGGTCGCTGCATACTTTTTTTGTGTTTAAATCAGGCCCTTTGCCAGGTAGTTGCTGAAAGGGGGCCTGGCATATGCCAGAGGGGGCACGGACGTAGACCAAACATTTTTTGTTGTATAAAGATAAACCTCAGAATTCAATGGAAGATATGCACTAAGCTGGACAGCATGACTCAAAAAATTCCCGAGAGAAGAAAATACTAGAATAAAACTTCTTCAAAATAAAAATTTCTATTTGTTAAGTGGATACATAAACAAAACAAGTTAGTCAGAAATGTAATAAGATAATGACTCTTATTGAGCTTTTTTTAGGTTACACGAGCCTACAATTGGACGTATAATGATGATGACTGAACTGCGACCAACCTTATTAAGTATTTTCATAAAAAATTGTAGGGTATAAGCATTGCCACTTTTAGGGGGTGCCGACTGTGCCGCGGCACAGGGCCCCGCAACTAAGATGGAAATTTGGGGGCCCTGCACAGCTCAGTGAAGGCAAAAAAATATTGACCAGTTTTTACAGTGACTAAAAAAGAGCCCCCAAATCACGTTTTGGCACAGCGTTGAGTATTTTTCTCAAAGGTGTAATTAACTGCACCCCGCCGCCCCCCGTCTTTAGTTGAAGCTTTATAATTAGGAAAATCTGTATTTTGAGTTAGTAGTTACGAGTAAGCAGATGAAACCTTGGATGTCGTAGATTGTCGATGATTCCCAGCAAACAGGGCCCCTTCTTTCCAAAAAACGGCACCGGGTATACGGTAATAATATTGGTAACAAAAGTACGTATTACGCACTTTTCCGATAAGCACTGGTCAAAATGTAACTAAATTTACGTTGGGAAAAATTTTAAGCAACTCGAGCACAGTGGCTTAGGTCTAAGGAGCAACATTTATGCAGTATAGTGTGCTCTTTTTGAATGGCACCATTTTCAACTAACGCGCAATGGTCTCATAATCTCCGATAACCGATGCAACATCTCGTACTTTAATTTCAAAACAAAACATATTAAATAATTGGCCAATGATTATGAATAAGATTTCTTGACAAAATCGCTTAGTTATTCTTCCTAGTATCCACAAGCAGTTAAGTAAGTTCACTACTTATTTTGACTTTTAAAGTTAAACAACTTGAGTTGCAGATCTGCATACT
>JAAAKM020006971.1:9317137-9332905 GCA_010016025.2 Alatinidae sp. Z8VKAUB7J3 | reverse complement strand
TCCACAAGCAGTTAAGTAAGTTCACTACTTATTTTGACTTTTAAAGTTAAACAACTTGAGTTGCAGATCTGCATACTTAGTGCATATGGATTCATTCCATAATGAATGTCTTATAAAAAAATATAAAATGGAGATGCACAGAAAAATCAGTAAGAATTAGCCAGTTTTAGGTTGGACTGGGAATAAATTCCTAATGTTAGCAAATTTAGTAGAGTCAGAACCGCAATGCCATGTGAATTAACATACTCAAAGCCTAAGGTTTTCTGATCTGGGAAATAAAATCGCACGCGAAAACGTAAATAGGGTTAAGACGGAGAAAATTTTTCTGATACGTTTTCTAACAATCGAATTTGGAATTTCATTCTTTTGCCCCTGTTTAATGCTGTTTTGGAGTAATCAACGCAAATTTTAGAATAAGATTTTTAATGTAGTCATTTGATCCGCAAATGGTAGCTGCAAGATTTTAGTAATACTTTACACCAACTTGATTACTTTTGAAAACTATCAAACTGATATGCTTTAGTTAATCAGATCAAATTTTTAACTCAACGCTTTTCAGGTATTGCTTAATGTGACTAAAACACGATGACATGGCACAGAAATATGATTCTAAGGAAGGTCAAATTTGGAATTTTATTTGGCCCAGTGAAATGTATGCATGAGATTATCCGAATCAAAAACCAAATCACAGACGGTGAGGCATTGAGTATATTAATCAATATATAATTCCTGTTCTTACAGTAGCAATCACTTTAGAAATTGTTTTCCAGCCCAGCCCTTATTCTCCCCTATTATAAAGTATTATCGTCTCGATCTCAATCTATCAAAGTTAAATTTACGTAGCAGACATTTGCTTTAATCATCCTCATTGCAAGCAGTTTAGAAACTGACCTTGCCAGGTCTTTTTAAGCTACTTAACAATTGTTTCAGTCCAAGTTCTCAGAATGTTTCAACATAAGAAGCAAGCAAATGACACCATAGACAGCCGATGTGGAATGAGAATAGCGATGAGCTAAGAAAAATAGACCTCTCACACTGATTAACCGGCAACAAGGGACAGTACACCAGGTTAGGTAGTATAAGCCATGAAAAATCCTCGACGAAGTACATTAAGTATGGATAGCATTGCTCTAACGTTAGCTTATCAGATAAACTTTATTTTCTTTACCCACATATTCCCCAATAACATTATTTGAACTGGCACAAACTCCCAGTTGAACAATTATAAAATGTTGTCAGCAGTGTGTTATAGGTCGTGAAGTACTGAGGTGATTAAGAAATACCAAACTAAAAAGTGGGTTTGGGTAAATAGTGTGGATGGACGTAGGAATGCAGCGACACTTCAAGTCCTCAACTCCAGTTCTGACCTATTTTCTCACATGAAACTAGACTATTCTTGCCATTATAATGAGAGTATAACTTTGGGTTACCCAAAAGAAGTCTGAGATTCGCATGTTATTGTTGGAGAGGCAAGGAAGAGCTCGTTAGGGATACTCTTCCGTGGAAACAATAGCGTGGACGCAACAGCATTTGTGCCGCAAACAGCTGTAGAAAGATACTTACTACACTAACTGTTATGGATGATAGGGAAGGATGGCGTTGTAAAGTCAAAGAAATATTAGCGAGCGCGATGGGGTTGGGTCAGGGAAGGTTATATCTTCGGGTATTAGCTCAAAAATGGTGACCTCTTTAATTCTTAGAGCAGCCAGAGCTATTGTGTCATTGTGCTTACGACCGACTAATTCTCTCCACAATAAAAGTTGATTTCATTATTGTTGCAGACATGTTCAAAGCAAGCACTAGTGTTTTAAATTTGCATCATTAGAACAAAAGCAATGATCTTTTCTAGTGTCTTTTTTCTTTGGAGTTCCACCGTAGTCCAGTGGGTAGATCCAAAGCCGTCAATTCCAAAAGGTAAAGGTTCGTTTCCCCTAATGGCCATTAGTGACATTAGGATGAGCACTGGTCTTAAGGTGGTCCATTCTTCAATAAAATTCCCATGTAAATGGGCACCGCTCTAGCCCTTGTCAAAGGGGAATGCAAATCGTAAAACGCATAGTCATCGTCAAGGCCTACCTGTAAATTGGGCCAACTTTTGACATATTTCCTACCACCAATCGCAACGGTCCTTTCTACATTCCCTACCCCCTTGGCTATTACCTCTATGCCTACTAATTGTCTTTATTTTTTCAAGCAGATTTTAATTGTCAAGGAAGCTTTGTGATGATGACCGGACTATAATGGAAACTTCTTAAGAAGATTTGAAGAGAAATAAATGAAAATATTTGAAAGGTAAGTGTACAAACCATAAGCAGTGGCCAACAGCAGAATGGAACGAAATCGATCACAGTGGACAGAAAGACGGCAGGAAGTAGAAATTTTTAATATCTTGGTGTAACACTTCTCTTGAGAACAGGATCAAAGGTGAAAATCCAAGCACAAATCACTGCCTAAATGGTGGGAGTTACTTACTATGAGCGACAAACAAATGGGTAAAAAGATAAAGGCAATGATTGACAAGACAATGATCCGAGCATAGCAGCAGTGGTTGTATGTAGTAGATTGTTTGACGGTCGGTAGAATTGAAGAAGAAATGCTAGAGAGGACTGAGAAGCAAATACTAAGACGGATCAGAGGAGTGACCAACCGAGACCGTCTTATGACGATATGCGAGACCACTTGATAGTGGCAAAGATAGGTGAGGATGTTCGCAAGACCAGGCTGCGCTGTCTTGGACATGTTAACAGAATAGGTAGCGCACATTCAATCAGGATGTGATAGCATATAAGGTCGATGGAAAAAGGCTGAGGGTGAGAACAAGAAAAAATGGATTGGTAGTATCACGAGGGACATGAAGGGGCAGAAAGGGACAAAGAAAACTGGCAGAAAGGGGCAAAGAAGACTGGCAGAAAGGGGCAAAGAAGACCGGATGCTACCAAAAAGGCTTCCGCCACTGCCTATCGGGAAACGCAAAGAACAAGAAGAAAGAAGCCGTTTAACAGCGTGCTTCAATCTTATGACCCTGCTACAATCTAATTTCTCCAGCCTTTGGACAGACAATTACGCCCAGTCGGTGATTTTCAACCCTCTTATTTTGTCCCGGAGTGGCAACCTCTCTCTGCTATATCTAGCTGCAAAAGTGACATAAAATATTTGTTCTCGAGTAATATAGTTTACAAGATATGACCTTATTCTGCTCCAGAGAAGGCAGCATTAAAGTTTTCCATACCTGAGATACAATTTTAGGCATACACTAAGCTGGGTTACATTTACAGGCGTCAACTTACCCTATTATCGTTCATAGTAAAAAAATAATTTCTGAAAATGATAGGTTAACGTATATATGAACAATTAAAAGATAGGCAAGTACTTTGATTCTACCAATAGCTGTTTGCACCACACAATTTGCACCAGTAGTGTTATCTGAGCATAGACAAGATGTAATTACAATCCCCTTTGCCGTCCCAGAAGGAGGTTCTTTGTTTCCAGAGTGCTAAGATAATTTTGGTTTTGATATTAATCATGGTGATGTTATAAGCAATTTAATAATCAATGCCAAAGTTTATAATGTCTAAAATAAGAAGAATTTGATTTAATTAAAACTGTACTTGCATCAGACAAAATAAAGACATATTTGGTTTGTGTAGCCTCGGTGATAGTCGAAATGACTCGTCCAAATCCGTCTGGAAATGTATATGAGGATTATTTTGTCAATAGGTCGCGCCAAAGCAAAGAGTCATAACTAGTTGAATCACGCTATTTATAAATGTCACATTATGAAGTTGGAGCAATAGAATGGTAGTAGAAGTAGTTGTAGTAGTAGTAGCAGTAGTAGTAGTAGTAGTAGTAGTAGTAATAGTAGTAGTAATAGTTGTAGTAGCAGTAGTAGTAGTAGTAGTAATAGCAATAGTAGTAGTAGAAGTGGTAGTATCAGTAGCAAGAGTAATGGTAGTGGTAGTAATGGTAGTATCAGTAGCAGCACGTACCTACTCTACAATTTTGCTGCTCTTTCTCTTTGCAAAGAAATTATAGTCTGTATTATTAGAAAATCCAAAAGGAAGCCACTTGTGACCACACTCTGTGTAAGCTTCCGCTGAGACGACTCAAAGGAAAGCATCTTTACACTTCTGCATATTATAAAGTTTTAAGTTTCGCTCATTCTCGACTACATTTGGACGAAGCCAACTAGAATTATTGATTTGAATCCATCGACTTGCAGTTAAAGCAAAAATAAAGCTTTTTAGCTTTTTCGTGGCTACAACCTGCTTGTTTTGTAGTGTTCTGCTTATTTATATCGATTTCCGGCCTACACAAGTACAGTATACTCCTTTTACAGTGCTCTTGGCTTTGTTGATTTGAAGATGGGTTGATTGAGGTCCCTCTGTTTTTCGCGTCGATCAGTAACACTTACACGTCACTGCAATCTCCTCGCTGCTTCTGGCATCAAAACTAACATTATGCACGTATCCTTGTTCACTAAAGTCTACAGACACGCACTCGGCATTTGCTAGATATTCTTTCAGCTTGAGTCAAAGACAAATCGTTTGGAAGAAAATTTAACCAAAAACTAGAAGCCAGCGCAAAGCTTGTCTTGACAGTTCTCGCAGAAAGGATGTCTTATGACGTATTTCTCATCGTTGTCAAGCGTAAAGGATGGGCGGAGCAGAGGGTTCATTCGTAACAGTGTATTGGGGTGGGGTATTGCAGCGAATAGTTTTGATTTGTGATATGATTGCGGGGCTGAATGGAAGAGAGACGAGTGGGAATTAGAGACTGTAGGAGAAACAAGATCAATGCGTAACACTTTACTAATGAGAGAGAAACTTGTATGTTAAAGGACGGTATTTTAAGACAAAATAATAGGAAAAAGAACTAATAGAAGCAAACATTTGGGAATGCTGGATAAAGGAAAATACAAGAATGTTTTAGTACAGTAGAGGGGAAAGCTAAAAATAGATATGGATTAAGAGCATAGATGCCACAGTGCTACCAACAGCAGAGTATCAAAGAGAAGATGATAGAATCTAAATGATCGTGTTTTGTCCTTCTGCTAAGGAAACGTAGAGTGATACAAAATGAAAAAAGTAGAGGGGAACATGATGTAATAATGAGATGTTTAAATTAAAGAATAGGATGTGGAAAGTAAACGTGCTGGCAATAAATAATATTGATCACATAACAATCATAATAGTCCAAGGAATTTACATGCGTAGGAGTTGCATTTCTAGGAACTGTTGTTTAGTTTTCTTCGGAATGAAAACAATTCATTAATGTGTTGCTGAAAATTGTCAAGCTGAAAGTAAAAAAGGAATTTGTCTTGAAACTAGGGCATATGGACCAAATTGCATGGAAGTCGAAAACGACAAAAGCAGTTATTCCTTTTCGGACAAGAAACCTTTTTACAACGGAAGCTTAACCACTCTTCATTCTAAAGCACATAGCCCGTTTGTGAACTTTTGAATGTATGTATTTCCTTTCACAAGTAGCCTAAGAGGTTGCAACTGAACGAGCCCTCTGTTGGGTAGAGAAAACGTACGAGTGATGAGTTGTCTTGTTTTCTGACATTTTTTTTTCTTCTCGAGGAACACCCAAAATGTATTTACAAGGACGGATTATTACAATCAAAGATCCATTTGTTTTTACTTAATGAAAGTAATATTTGCACCAGCTTGTATCTGATCAATCAGTTTCTCTTCAGCTATTGATCTTATTTTAAGCAGCTTCTTTTCATTTGGGAAGAACTACCAAGCTAGATTTGCTCCAGAGCTAGCTATAGGCGTTCTATGAAACAATTTTCATTTCACGGTATAACTTTGGCATTTAACTTTATCAAGTAAGGTTTATTAACAGCAGGACGAATGATTTAAATTGGTACACGATCATCAGCACTTCTGTCTTTCGCAGAGGTTCGAATCATCTACCAAAGGGTTCCGGCAGATGCCATTATATCAAGGCATCCATCTAGTGCCTTATAGTATAGCTAATAATAATTTGCCATCCACTCCCAACTGTACAAATGACATATGTACAGAAAGTTGTAATCTATTACAAATCGCAAATAGAGTCAAAAGGAAAGTAGCTACTGACAGAAAAACAAGGAAACCTCGAACACAACAAAACTAACGACAAGTGAAAGACATCAACCGCACTAAAGAGCCACCGGTACTTGTTGCTTTGTTGCAAACGGTCATGATATGAGATTTCAACTTAGAGATAAAGGCGACATATGGAGGTGCCGCTTTCGTGACTGTTGAGCAGAATTTCCTTTGCAAAATGATACTTGGTTGGAGGGCTCAAAACTGGCTTATAGAGACATTATTTTGTTTATATATTGCTGGTCGAAAGGATACACAAAAATAACATTTGTAAAGGAAGGCCTTTTATGTAAGGTCATCCAGCGTCACACATGCACGGTAACAACCAGGCTCACTCATGGAAAACCATTTAGGGTGTTTGCAGCAATTCTTTATAGGACATCATTTTGTTGTTAACGAGGTTATAGCAACTTGGTAAGATTGATCTTGATTATTTTTGAGATGAAATGTCTATAGAACTTTGATAAGTAAGCCTTTGCTATGGCCTTTTTGGTAGCTTCGACGGGAGAAAATGTTCTTCACGTTATTCGGGTGTTTGGGTGAGTAAATGTAACGGTAAGCTTTTAAAAGCCGTGATAGCGTTACAAGCATTAAAAGTGATTCCCGCTGGGTGCCTTGTATTCTATAATTGACAATTGCTCGTCCTTTTACCTTTTAGGTTGAGGCAAAAACTTTGCACTGGATCTTTAGCGTACCTGTTGGTATCACCATCTGCATATTTGGGCTGCTGGGAAATGTGTTCTCACTGGTGGTCTGGACGCGAATGCTTCGAAAAGGAGTGGGTCGTAGTAAATCGACCGCGATTTATTTCCTTGCATTGGCAATCGCAGACAGTGGACTATTGATCTTCTTCTTGTTAACAGATCCGCTACCAAAGATCAATCCGTCAGTTTTATCTACGTTTGCATTTTGTGCCTTTCACTCGTACATTGGATTTCCCTTCTTTTTCTTCTTTATTGTGGCAAGTATCTGGCTTGTCGTTGCTGTAACGTTGAATCGATTTTTAGCCGTGAAATACCCGTTGAAGGCTAAAACCATTTGCTCAGTTTCTCGAGCCTATGTTGGGATAAGTGCTACTTTGTTCTGTTGTTTCGTTATCAATGTTCCCCATTTTTTCAACTTTCGCCCAATGAAGGGGATGAATGGTACTTACTTTATTGGGCAAACGGAATATTCCCAGCGCGGCTCGGCCATCAAGTATGAATTCTGGGTCCATTGCATGTTCCTTGTGCTAGCACCGTGGACAATCGTTGCCTTCAGCAATGGCGGAATTATTTACTGCTTATTCAAGAGAGCAAAGATGGCCAACAAAATGGTGCAGAAGTCTAAGCCAAGTCCCAAATCATCGCAAGAGAAACAAATGACCGTGGTTTTGTTGACAATAACATTCACCTTCCTGGTGCTGTTGTTGTGGCAATGTGTAACGCAGTGCTTTTATATGCTTGGTTATGGTAAAGATACCACAAAATGGGTATTGGTCGATGAATCATTTGCAGTCGCAAAACTTGGTGTCGTCATCAATTCATCGATCAACTTCATATTGTATTGCTGCGCCGGCAATGCATTCAGAAAGGAATTGATTGGATTTCTCAAGGAGAAAGGAAGTTCGTTTGTGAGTTTCACATCGACGCATACAGCGACGTCCAATAGCTCAACAATTAAAAGTACTCGATTGATAAGAAATTCTTTCTCGGAAACGTTGCCGAAGGATTCAGTAAACGCGTGACGGCCGATTTGATGCGCACGCCTTTCCCACGATGTAATGTGTAGTGGTATGGTAAAACTATGTAGCTAATATACTGTACAATCTATTCAAAACTGTACAATCCATAAAAACAGTTTTAAGGTTTGCCAGCCATGACGATATGATGTTACTTTTGAGTGATTTGTTCACTTTTATTAAATATATTTTGAAGGAATTGCTTTGCCTGGAAATGTGTTCAACGAAGACAAGAGATGTCTCAGTAGTACGTTAAGCAACGAGACCAATGGTGTATTAACATATTTGTAGTACGCTATGCGATGCGCAGCTGCAAGTGTTACGTTTATGATCATCATGCAAACCTATCAATTTGCATCAAGGAAGAAAATGTGCAGATTTGTGAAGCTGTAGTAGGGTTAAATAAAGTTCATGCAGACAACTTCAGTAATAAAACGATACCGTAGTTACTTATTAAACACATTAGAATTATTTAGAATAGAGATTCGATGTTTTCTTTAGGACCTTCAGGCCTACCTTAGTGCTTTAAGTTCGTTGAGCCTTCTTTGACCCCACTCACTTACCCGCGAATAAAATCTCCTCGTATTTTCCATAAAAGCTTTCGAAACAACCTCCTCGAATAGCGATACACACACACACACACACACACACACACACACACACACACACACACACACAGATAGCTGATACTGAAGTAAAGTCTTTAAATATCGTTCCGATCACATGTTGATGAAATAAAAAATGAAAAGTTTCAATCGCTGGAAACGTGGAAGAGGATCTTTTACAGCAAGGAAAAAATGTTGACAAAAAATGATGAAAATGGGAAACTTTAATAGACGCCTGGGGGGTTTATTCGAAGCATTACGCTATACGACTTCATAATTTATTTTAAGCGTTACGCTATGCTACTTCATAACTTATTCTAAGCAGTGGTGACAGAGTACAGGGCTAAGGTTTCTTACAGAGCAAAACACTTTTGCGCTCCCTATATCGAAAGAATGTAGATATAAGGGGTTAAAGTATACCGAAAACGACTAGGGAGTAGCGAAAGTGTGTTGTGATTAGAAATATAATGGGGAATGATATGATCAAGGGCATGTTCAGCCTCATTAACAAAGTCTAACGCTTTAGCGGTAAAGCTATTAACCGGGCTAAGGCAGTTTTAACAAAACATGTTTTATGCGACACTTCTTAGATATGACACTACCGGTGCTGGTATTTCTTAATGTTCAAAACCTGACATACTTGCAACATGGTCCACCTCTCCATAGAGTCGGCAAGCATTGGTGCCATTTGAAGGCAATGGTGAAGGTCAATCTTTTAGAAACTCATGCGAAAGTTTCTGTTGCTATTGGTTTAAAAGAACCATATGTAGCAAAGAAGGGAACCAAACGATTCCCGTTATGTGACGCGCCGTAAGTTATTGCTATCCTTCTTGGTTTATCGAATCATTCACTGACAAACATTAAACGCCAAACCTCCTAGTTGATCGTTGCCTTGGCTGAGAAAAATAATTCATGAAACAGCCTTTTCCATCACCCCCTAAAGTTTTTGCTAGTATCCGTGATAATAACTCATGGTATACGGTCTTGCCCTATCAAAATATCGAGAGTTTTGGAAAAGGTTTTCGATTTTCGTCTGTTGCTACCTATTCCCTTTAATATCATTTACCTCATATGAGACCAACCATTTCCAGAAACTCTAGAGCCTTAATGTGAAATGCAGCTTGTAAGCAAATAAAATTACATTTGCAGAGTACTCGAAGAACGTGCTAGTATGTGAAGTTGCGTAGTCATGCTTCATAAGTAGGGTATAGTTGAAACGTATATGTTGGAACGTACGTCTGTAGTTGTCGGTTTTTAGTTGGCAAAAAACGTAATACTTAATGTATAGATCTATTTTTCTGTTGTTATTCTTTGAATTATGAAGTTCGAAATTGCCTTTTGCTTCTTTCCATAATTAAGGAGTGCGTACTGATGGTAATATTTATAGGTAGTGGGATCATTTCTGCGAATCAAGTTATCAGATTTTTCGATTCCAATTGTGTGTAACGAAGATTGAGCGGCAAGATTTTGCGGCAATAATAGAAGAGAAAAAATCAAAGAATAGAAGGAGCGCGAATATGATAAAAGAGATCATGGAAAACCAACTGGTTACAGAATAGAACTTATCAGGGAAAGAAGAATCAGATTGCATGAAATAACAGGAATTATTAATGCCATGATGATAAAGTCAGATAATTCGATTCGATTCAATTCAATTTGTATCATCAAATACAAAACAAAAGCCATAGGTTTCTATCGCGTCAACTCACCAAATTATTTACTGTACATGCCCATCGCACGTGCTTAAATGCATTGATCTAGTACATTTTAGAATACATTAAAATGTTGATATATGACATGAATTAGTTAATATACACATAGATGAGAAATAACATAGATAAGAAAGTACTCTTAAGCAATGAAAGAAAATAAAAAGAGGAGAAAGAATAAAAGTGACAAAGAGAAAAAGGAAAACAATTCATGCATACTAACATCTCATATGTCATAGAGTTTCTATCATGATCTTGTCGTTAGAAGAGACATTGGAGTATTGGCTGTCCAGTCTTAAGTTATGCTTCGTGGTCCCCTATGAAACTTTGTGGCCAGGCGGCATAGAAGAAACATGACTGCTGGCTGGATGTACGTGTGCAGCATTAAATGAAGTGCTTTGTGTTCGTACCAGGCATATTCAAATATGCTTCACAATCGACCATGACACCGTGGCTTATACCAGCTGTTGCATTTCCCATTGCTTTGGGCCTCAGACCAATCTTCGATGTAATCATTGAGCAAGGCACTGTTAAACGGCGAGATGATTTCCCTACAGAAAAGTAACAAGTAATAGAGACACTCTATTGAAATATTATGCCACGATTCTATGAATACTTGATGTGGTTCATCAAAAGTGTTATACAAACGCGCTACGTGCGGAGATAACCTTTTTTGATCGTTGGTGCGGGACACTGATCAACGCTTTTAAAGACTGCCTCCTTTATAGTATATAAGGCGAGGACCGATTTTAGACTTTCTAAGCATTATTCCGATCTAATAGATCTAAGGATAATGTACTTGGACACTTTGCAGACAAATGTGTGGGGCTAAAGAGGGCGCAAAAATGGCAAGCCTGGAGATAGGAGAATTGCGAATTACACACCAAGTGGCCTGTGCATAACAAGTTGTAAATAAACGACAGTCTTTAGATCCAGGTCTGAAATGTCGGTATTACTTTCATGATATGACCTGTAGAAACAATGTAGCAGTTACGATACAAAGGGTAACAGTAGGTAGCTGTGATAGCAAAAATCAACCAACTAGCCTACTAATAACCCAGCTGATAACATACTTGCCACCACATTGGTGCTCCATTTGATGACATTGATATCCAGATCTACACAACTTTGTAAATTCAGTCTTTATATGCAATGTCGTTGGACTGAAAAATGGCTTCCATTCAGATGATGGAGCCGGCTCGTGGCTTACTTCCTTGTAGTCTAAATTGACCAAGCTGACCTTTACTTGTGAGTTAGCCAGTTTAGTGTTTTTTACAGTTTATTTAGGTTAGTTTTAAAATGGGGCCAACTGCTCATCGGAGGTCTTGGATTGAGAGATTGCCATCCAGACAATTCTTCTCTCCATTGAATCTACACAGTAAGAACCCAAGAGGAGAGCATTTAAAATGAAACGCATTGAAAAGATGTTGTCTAAATTTACGTAGAACCTTACGTTTATGTTCATCAGTGGAAGATTGGAAACTATTATGGCGACAAAGAAAAAAAAAGATTTTACCACCGGGGTTCTCTGTAGCTCAACTGGTCAAGCACAAACCGCGAGTATGTGAGGCCCAGGTTTGAATCTCGTTGATGACATATTTTCTTATTTATCGCCAATGCGCAGGGAAAAGTGGAGTGTAGGTCAATCAGCATAACATAAACTTGCCCCTGACACCCTTTAATGTCCTATTAAAGAGACTATTGACTTTAGGTCTTGCGGCACAATTTAAAGCGAAATTTACTATTCATAGGAAAAAGAGGCAAAAAAAGAAAATCATGCTGTAACATTATACCTTCTCTATTTTACACCGATTTCTCAGTACGTGTTCACTTCCAAACAATTTGAAACTGCGTCATGAAGCTCATAATGGCTTAGAATGGCCTAAATTTTGATTGGTCCTCAATTGGATCTATATGTGAGGTTTACACACTATAGTACCAAAAGTATTAGAACACTTGCAGATAACTAAGATGGCAGCTGTCAACATAGGAAAATCTACATTTATTGCACAGTAACCATCGAACAGATCTTTCCATTCGAACTTATATCAATCGAGAGAAAAATTCTCAAGGATTTTGCACTTTATTAATAAAGATTTGCTAACGCGAAGACAAGTAATAAGTATTTCAACGTTTTTTCCCGACATTTTGATGCCATCTTGACGCCATTTTCATTGTCTCCGTGAAAATGGCGTCAAGATCTCACCAAAATTTCGGGAAAATACGTTGATATTACTTTTCACTTGTCTTTGCGTTAGCAAATCTTTACTGATAAAGTATTTGAAATGAAATTATCAACTTCAGCTGTTTCGAAGGCTCGAAAAAGTCTGTAAGAAACCAATCAACTGTGAGGAATCAATTGAATATCTGTGCCTCTGCCAGAACTTTGGAGTCACGCCAACATCTGCCAGAGTTAATGACAAAAAGGGTTTCAAATAGAAAAGATCTTGTGCTTCTTTTACTGAAAATGTCACGACGAAGACCTGAGACATAAGAGCAAAGAGATTGAAGTTCACAGACGAGATATCAATACAATCTACGCAAATTCGCAGATTCGCAAGAAGTGCTCCTTGTTCAGCTTTATGTGTATACTTTGAACGATTACTTTCCTTCGAAAACATAACTGCAGGAAGTCTTGAATAAACGGACGATTTCAAGATTACTTTACCGAGAAACGGACGTAGACCAGCACCTTCTCAACATTTCGTCGTACGAGCTTTCCTTTTTCCAAAAGCTAGTGTTATGTCGTGGACTCAATTTTGCGATTCCACAGCGGATTTCTGCAATCGAAGCACAAGCAAACTTTGAGAAAGCTTATCAGAGTCTGCAATCACACCTACCAGATGATAACACGAAGGAAATTGCAGCCGCTACTCTGCAAAGTGTAGCGCTACAGTGCATCAACCGCAGAGGCCCTAAGCCGCCAAAAACACTCCTGAAGACAATCGATGAATTAAAACGACTAGATAATATCGTTATCACAAAGCCTGATAAAGGACCAGGAGTTATTGTTATGAACAAAAATCAATATGTACGTATTTTTTATGAATCTTCTACCAGAGATGACAGCGAATTTACGGCAGTGAATCTTATGAGGCCGAAAACAAGAGGAAGACGGCGAAATTATTACCCTCCGTTGCTACAGAAGGAAAAAGAGATGTACAGTCTATCGTCGAGAATCCTACCAAAAGCCACTTTATTAAACATCCTTTGGCCAAGAGGTTCTCCAATTGCTCACTTACATGACTTACCCAAGACGCACAAGAAAGAATTGACTGTGTGTCCAATATTGTCGGCCACAAATACTGACTGGAATGGAAACTCAAACCATTGTCTTTTAATCAGAACTCGATCACTGACATTTTCCAGTTTTTTAGTGACGTCAATGAAGAGACAATAAGATATGGACAACTGTTCGTATCATATGATGTTACATCATTATTACTAATGTTCCACTTGATGAAACAATTATGATTTTAATTAACAAGACGTTCGACAAAAATTGGTTCAATGACACGATTTGAGTAAGACTGATCTGATCGATTTACTTAAGGCAGCTACTAAAATGCAACTATTACAATTTAATGGAGCTTTATATAAACAGATTGGTGGTGTTGCTATGTGACCCCCCCCCCCCCCCCCCCCGGGTCTTCCCCCCCTCCGTTTTTTTTTTCAGCCTCGAGATAAAAAAACAACGAGAGAAGCAAGCCATGAGGCAGGCTCAACCGCCCAGTAGGACCGCCTCTCGCGGATTATGGAAAGCATCCGTCATCAATGAGAACAGATACTACATCCTTTCCTTGCCAAAAGGCCGAGAAGCAATAGCCGGTATAGCCCCTCTTTTGTCTGCGGACAGGTGTAAAAAGGAATAGAAAATTCTGCTGAATAAGGAATTAAACTGTTTTAGTGCAACAGAAACATTTTATCACTTTAAGACAGACACATTTCGCTCATACTGATTCAGTATATAGAGAGGGTAGGGGACACATGAAGCTACATTTAGCCCGCGAGATGTTGTTAGATGGGAACCGCTGCGATAGCTTTTGTAACATGAAACATAGGACGATTTGCGGCAAGCTAATTGTTGCATTCGGTTTTTAACAGGGGACAGAACAGTTTTCTCTTAACGCGGCCCTGTCACCAATCCTATAAATGGGCCTGGGAACGTTTATAATACACTAAACAAATTTGCAAGAACGCGAGAAATTGAAGTGTACGTTAGCGCGATGTTCGAATACGTATAGACGTATTCCGCAATTAAACGCATCTTAAAGCCTTACTACAGCTTATCAGTTCGTTTTATATTTACGTAACAAAGTGCAAACACTTTCCAAAACTGCATATTGATCTGCAATTTGTTCTACTTGACAGTGAACGAAGGTTTCATAGTTCGTGACACAGAAAGCTCACTAGCAATAATTTTAGTATTGACTAATGGAATTGTGAGACAAGTATTGGCGGTGTCCAAATACAGTGAGCCAGTCAGTCAATCAAACAACACCAATGGACCAATAACATTGCGGGATGAAGGAATTTTCGCGCAAAATTTATTAAGTCCGTCAAGCGTAAAGTGTTTATAGAGAATTACAGTAAAGTCTATGTAATTTTATACCTCTCCTTGATAGCTTCTCCATTTTACGAGATCTTAGCTAGAAAACCTTCAGAATTCAGGATTAACTCCCATGGAAACAATACAGTAAACAATTGATACGGAGCCGCGAGTTGTTGGTACAGATTTTAGTTTATCACGGACAAGGGTTAACGGTGTATTCATTAACTAAAAATTAAATGGATTTCTTAAATTTTCAATCCTTTGAATAAAACAACTATCAGCTACAGAGAGGTTAGCTTGTTGTGATTTCCATCGAAACAGAAGATACAAGATAGTGATGATGATCCGAAAGAAGAGTCTAAGCAGAAGAATTCTTTGCGGGCAGTTGTCATATTTGATCGAAGATTCTGATTATGATCGGCCTGTAAGGATACTTCTTGCGACTAAACTCATCTTGTTACCATTTTATCCTGATATTACCATGTTTAGGTTGCATAGTATTTTGAAGACGAGCAATTTTTCGAGAGGCAGGTCACCAGCAAATAATACTCTGAAAACTTAAGGTTGCTCGTTGTTCGTGCCTTCAACCGGAGAGCAGTTTATAAGGAATTGATTTTTTGACGAAGCAGTTTTACCTGCAGCGAGCATATTCAAAGGTTACCGCAAACTAGGGTTTAAGAAAGAAAGTTCTTACACGGGAATTTGGCTTCTATTTCTCTTTGCAAGGAAATTGTAGCCTGTATTATTAGAAAATCAAAAGGGCAGCCACTTCGAGACGACAGTCTGTTTATGCTTTCGCTGAGACGACTCAAAGAAAAGCATTTTTTGTTTTTGCTACATTTTTGCATGTTATAAAATTCAAAGCTTCACTCATTCTCGACTGCTTTTGTACTAACTAGATTTGTTGATTTGGGTCCATAAACGTGCTGTTAAAGCAAGAAATAAAGCTTTTTCTTGGTTACAACCTGCGTGTTATGCTCATCTACAATGTTGACGGATTTCTGGCATACACAAGCACAGTATGCTCCTTTCACAATGTGCTTGGCTTTGTTGACATGAAAATGGGTTGAATGAGGCTTCTCTGTTT
>JAAAKM020006971.1:9286539-9311376 GCA_010016025.2 Alatinidae sp. Z8VKAUB7J3 | reverse complement strand
CTTACTGAATGTGTACCTACGTTTGGTATTGCCATTCTTACCTACACGTTAGGGACCATGTAGAGCGATTTTGAACACGTAAATATAAATATTGTAAAAGTAAAGATAACTACGACCGATACGCTTCCTGGTATCATTATTTTATGTACTTGCTACGCAAATCTATTGCTACATTTAGTCTGATAACACCTTACTGCAATCTGACTCTCTCTTTGGCATTGGTATTCTAAACCCCAGTCCATCAAAAGCAGTCGGTAAAAGTTAAAGTGCACTTTCAAAAGTATTCAATCCCATATTTGTACATTTCAACATTGTTATGAACAAAACACTACTGCTTAAAAACTTTGGGAGGCCTCGCCAATAATGACAATTAAAGCAAGCTACCCCCCTTGATGAGGGTCAACACGTGCAGTGTAAGAAAATGGAAAGTTAACGTCAGATTGTATGTGCTTCGTACGTAACTGCATGGCTTTTAGTCCACGTATTTCTTTACCTACGATCTACGGTATGTACCAAAAAATAACCGGGCATCGCTTATGCATGGTACCAAAAGTTCACCCAATCAACAGTTGATTCAAGTGGTTGTTACATTACAACACCACGGCAGTGGGATTCGCTGGCAATAAAAAGTATTCTAAAATTGCATAAGAATCGTACGATATGACGCAACCAATAAGCACTAATTGTTCAAATACACTATCCAAGATAAGACCAGAGAAAGGTATCTATGCTCCGGTGAACCTTACTTTGCAGGAACGCCGTCGACTCTCGTGCAGTCGCATGGCATCACAACAATCGCCTGTCGCAGTGCAATCCCCTGGTATTACTTTCTCTGACGTCAGATCTGCCCCCAATGTCTATGTATCCATCTCGTAGTCTACAAAATACGTAATACCACCTGAAATATGACAGCCATCACTTCTTCTTCCAAAATAACCCTGAAAACATTCACAATCCTCAGCAAATGTAAAAGTAGATTACACGATCGTATGGTTTTCTTGTCCGAGACACTTGATTCTATTTAGCGATCTTTGTATTGTTTTGATACCCGCTTTGTGACTCTTCCGAAGCAAAGTCCACCGAAGAACAAGACTCCCAGTATGCAGGCGGATACCAGATAGATGTAATTCCTGTCAGGAGATGCATGCACAGCTACTGCAATATCGCCCAGACTCTTGAAATGCGTTTCCTGTGTAAATATAGGATAAGTAGTCTACAATTTCATCACAAGGCGACTGCTAATATTGAAAGAGTTCCTCTTTTTTTCTTCTTAAGATAAAATATTCATCCATGTACTAGTTTACGACGGCGTAACTTAATTACGTTCTCGCAATTGCGAACCTACGATATTAATTAGCTTCTATGTTTATAAGCGTTGCAAGAAATTGTCAGAGATGTCAGCCGTGCCGGTGAAAAGCGTATGTAGAAATCAAGAACTTACTACAGTAACACAAAAGACAATTTTGTACGAAAAAAAGGCTACAAAATCTTACCACATTCGCGAAATTCCACAATTTAATTCTTTCCACCAAGAACTGATGACAGACTCCTTCCAATTTCAGTGACTTCGCATTGTAAATATCCATGAGGCAATTAACAACTGAAGAACGAAAAAAAATACAATGGGGGACACTATTATGGTAGAAGCAACCTTTGAAACGTCAATACCTGCAGAGAGAAATAATTTCAATACCGAGCAAATAAACAGATCGTAGTTATATTTTAAAATTACTCTTCTGTTTGCTATGAACGGAAGATTAACGAAGTAACTGCATCAAAGCCATGGAGGGCAAACTGGCAGTCTCTCAATCAAAGACCCCTGACGAGGAGTGGGCCCGACATGGAAACAACCCTAAACAAACATAAAAACGACCAAACAGGTTAATAAATAAAGGACAGCTGGAGCGTCCAAGGGCGCCCCTCAATTTAGGCTACCGGGCAGAGAAGCAAGCTATCAGGCAGACTCAACCGCCCAGTAGGACCGCCTCTTGTGGATTATGGAAAGAATCTGTCATCAACGAGAACAGATACTGCATCCATTCCTTGCCAAAAGACCGAGAAGCAAACTGGCAGTCTCTCAATCAAAGACCCCTGATGAGCAGTGGGCCCGACATTGAAACTACCCTAAATAAACAGAAAAACCGAATCAGCATTTTTACGACAAGAATACAAGGGTTTCTAATCCTTTTTTATACAGTGTTCGTACGTAGCGACGGTCGTTATTTTTTTCACGCTTTTCTTCTTGGAGCTGTAAATTAGGATATTAAAATAATTTGTATTTGCAACAATAAATTTTGTAATCACTTATTCTTTTGGAGTAATCTTATAAATTGCACCATTATCCTGATGTGAAACTACATACAGTGAATTATCTGGACCATAATCTAAATCTGCAATACATTTGAAATCAGAAGCTATCAAAATTTCTTCTATACTATCTTCAGCATTTGCAATTTTATCTTTCAATTCATCACTAGAAAAGGTAAATCCTGTTCTGTCTGGATTTAATTTAAAATTTAATAAATTCCCTCTACAATCTCCTACAAAAACTGTATCGTGAAAAACTTCAGGCCAGTTTGGATTGGCAAAAATAATTGCTGTAGGGGCAACTGTAATTTCCCAACTAAATTCTGGATCTCTGTAAGTATATTCACCAAATTCAGGCAAATCATTAATTTGAGTTATATTTGCAGGACCCATTATTTTGCTCCAACCACTATTAAATTTTGGATAAACAAGGTTTATCTCATCAAAATCATCTTCTCCATTTTCTGTCATCCAAATATTTTCTGTTACAGGATCAATTGCCATACCAAAGCTATTTCGAATTCCTATTGCATAGTAATGATCTAATGGATTAGATGATTTTGAAGGTGTGATAACATTTTCATCTAATCCAACTTTTATAATGACACTTGTGTCATCGATAAGTAATTTTTCATGATTTTGTAAACTTCCCCAATTTTTCTCTTTTACGTCACCAGCTCTTTGATCACCTCTTACTAATAATACTGAATCATTTTGTGTAATCATTGCACCTCCGTGATGGGCAATTGATGTTACGTCAAATGAATTTACAAGTTTTGGATTTGTTAAAAAATTTCCATCCCAATCGTATTTGTAAACTCTATCAGCTATGGGTTCGCCTCCATCGGTTTCTGATTCTGTGAAATAGAGAAATACTGTTGAATCAATTGCAGCTATTCCTAATAATCCTCCTTCGTATCTATGAGATACACTAACATCTAAGACTGGTTCTGAGCTTACTTGTCCATCTCTAATCAATCGTACAATTCCAGTTTCTTTTTCTAACAATAAGATGTCCTCATCTAAAAAAATCATTGACGTGGGTCGTTCTAAGCCAGTAACATAAGGTTCAATGTGAATTTCTTTTGTAGATGAAGATGTTGGATCAGGTTTTATTCCCAATGTAGTACCAATTAGAAATCTAATTTCTCTATCTTGATAAGCCACATAAGCACTTCCAACTAAAATAATTACTATGACTGCTCCTAATAGTAATTTTTTCAGCATTGCTAGTTATTTCATCAAGAATATTATAAATGTCTAAATTTTTAAGAATAGAAAATTAAATTGATAAACTTCAAATTGATTGTTCTAAATTGTGAACCAACCTGATTTCATATAAGAAAGAGCAATATTCAATCCAAATAATACGAATGTAAATGCATAGATTCCCCACATTATTCCATTGACTGCACTATCTGATATCCGCTTGTCAATAATTGTGTGAATGAATTTACCTCCATCTAAAATTGGAAGTGGTAGCATATTGATAATTCCTATAAAAAAGGAAATCATCCATAACCATAACAAGAACATAGAGACATTAGGATCATTCCATTCAATGAAATTCATTACTGGTTTGTACGCAAATGTATTATCTCTCATAATACCAATCAAACCTCTTTCAGGATCATCTTGTGCTGGAGTAATTTCTACATCAAAGTTTAACGGTTGTCCATCTCTAAGAACTGAAACATTTGCAATTTCTCCAGGACTCAAACTCGGGAAATCAACCGCACTAAATATTCGAATATCATTAATTGATGTTATAATGTCATTTGCCATCAATCCAGCCTTTTCTGCACCAGAATTTTCTATGATTGATAACACCAAAACTCCTTCTGGTAAATCATAGAAAGTACTCAAAAGTGGTTCGGGTAATACCATCGCAAAAAATGGATTTGTAAGTAATATTGCTCCTAGAGCAAATGCAAAAATTACATTTGAAGTTGCTCCAGCTCCTATGACTCGAAGTTTGGAAATCTTTTTTGCTTTTCCAAATTCTTCTTCATCAGGTTCTACAAATCCTGCAAACATTGCAATAAATATTGCAAATCCTCCTGTTTTGATCTTAATTTTTTCTAGTGCTGCTACAATTCCATGAGCTCCTTCATGAATTACTAATACAATTGGAATTGACAAAAGAAAATACGTTATTGATGCAGATGATGTTAGCGTAACTCCTGGAATTAATACAGTTAATTCTGAAAATTCATTTTGTGCAACAAAAAAGTTTGAAACATTGTTTATCAAAAACCAAAATGCAAATCCCATCATTATGAAACCTGCCACAACACTTACATCAGCAAATACTCGTATTCCTCTTCTTGTTCTACTAAGCATTTTTAGTAATGCAGAGTTTACACTCTTGTTTTTGTAAGTCAGACTATACGCCTTAATCTCAAATCCATATCTTTCCAGTTTTAGCCCCTTTGCAATAACAACAATCACAACCCACGCAATTAAGACATAGATAATCGAATTTTGTGTAATAAAATCAAGTTCCAAACTAATTGTTAATTTTTTAAAGTACGTACATTTATCGGTTACTATGAAACCAGTGATAATTCTCTCAACATATCCTGACAAAAAATCTGTAACAAGAATTGCAAAGATGTTTGTCAAAAACAAGACAAGCGCATGTGTAAATATATCAAAAATTTCGTCAATCTATTCTTGGAATAATAAAATAGAGAATTCTTCAGAATATTTGGCAATTTTTAAAACTACATCAAAAAACAAAAAATTACTTAAACAGAAAATTAAAGAAACTCATCCTTATGATGTTCCTGAGATTGCAGAAGTTGATGTCTCTTCAATCAATAAACCATATTTGGATTGGTTAATAGATTCAACAACTTAAGCTTCAATAGGATATCTTAGTAGAGAAATAATTCCTCCTAATCCTGTTACTCTAAGACCAATATCGGTAGTCGAATCTACACTATAGATCTTTACTCCTTTGACTTCAGCATCATTAAGAAAATCTATCATTTGCTGCTCATTATTTTCTTGAATTGCTTTATCTGAAAATACCATTGAATCTACAGCACCCATCTGGTTCGCTGTAAAAGTTTCCTCAAATCCCATTGAAAATTTTCGACTTTTTTTGTTTGCAAGGACCATTACCTCATCAATTATTGATGATACTTTTGCTAATTTGCTATCATACATTATTTCTTTCATAGTTTGAGACTTTGTAAATGTGAAAATGCCGTCTTCACCTCCTGAATCAATCCCTTCTACAACCTGGATATTCAGTTTTTGAAATTCTTGTGATTTTTGAAGAAAGTTTGAAAATCGTTTTTTAGTTTCACCCGGACCAAAAATAATTATTGAATCATTTTCTTTTTTTGCAGTTGAAACTGATTTTTGTACTTGCTCAAAGAATTTTTCTATGTTAAAATTGGTCTTGTATCTTTTTCCTCCTGAACCAGAATAAATATTTGGAAAAAATTCTAGATGAGTACCTTTCAATCTTCCAATGCCACAATCTGCAGTATCAATTGCTACTAGTACAAATCCTGTTTGATTATTATTTGATTCAAGTAATTTTTTGTCAACTGGACTCCATTTTTTCTTAAAAATTGTGATTCCGTCACCAATTTTGAGTGTAAATGAATGATGTGATCCATGTGGCACTGCTTCATTATTTGATTCAGAAATAGTTCCTCCTATTCGTAATCTATCTAAAACATCATCAAGAGATATCTTTTCAGCTAATAATGCAATTCTAACTTTAATGCGTTCACCTTTGTCAGGTCTTGAATAATCTTTTTCTTGTTTTAGTACACGTGTTGTATCGCCTATCACTTTATCATTTTCTTTAATGATTCTTCTCAGATTCAGAAGATCATCAGAATCTTCAGCAATTACAGAAATTGAATTCTCATCAATTATTTTTGTTATCATGGTATAGATTCCAAACACAACAAAAAAAGAGTTTAGCTAGTTTCTTCAGAAGGTTTAGAGTCTTCAGATTTTTTCTTTAGGTAACTTTCTACCCAATCTAATGTAAGAACGCCTGTTTCAGCTAAATTTGTTAAAGAATTTGCAGAAGCTTCTCCTACAACTTTACCGTGATTTCTTTTTAATTGACGCCATTTGAGTGAAGTATTGCCACTTTTAGAATTGTAAATTATTCCTAAAACATCTCTTGCATTAACAAATGTAATGTCTCTAATTTTTTTCAGAGTTACTTTATCTGCTGCTTCGACATAAATTGAACCTAAACTGTCTTCTCTTTCTGCAAATACTTCAAAGTCCTCAAGATAACTTCTTGGAGCATATGATTTGCATGTGCTAGAGATAATGAATCTTCTAAAACTTTCCAATGAAGAAGGAGTATCAATTGCGACCATTTTGAATGACTGATCTATTGGCCATTTATCAAGCTTCGTGAAAGACTCAATAGGAATCTGTCTCAAATATGGCTGCGGGCAGTGATGACCATATCCCTTTGAAATGATGATGAGGATCTTGAGTTCTGAGCCTGCCTTAGGATTTTAATTGATGATAAGTAATCAAAATTCTATGAAATCATTAACTGAATACATGACATTTAATGTAAAATCTAGACGGGGATTTGTTAACATAACGCCTGATATTAGAAAACTTGTAACAAAAAGTAAAGTTCAGGAAGGACTTTGTCTTGTAAATGCAATGCATATCACTGCAAGCGTTTTCATAAATGATAACGAAAGTGGATTACATTATGATTATGAAAAATGGTTAGAAGGTTTAGCACCTCATGAACCTACTGAACAATACAAACACAATGATACTGGTGAAGATAATGCAGATGCTCATCTAAAACGTCAAGTAATGGGAAGAGAAGTTGTTGTTGCAATTACAAATGGTGAATTAGATTTTGGGCCATGGGAACAAATTTTCTATGGAGAATTTGATGGAAAGCGACCAAAAAGAGTTTTAGTAAAAATAATTGGTGAATAAACTCTATCCAAAGTCTGCATCACGTTTTTGACTTTGTGATTCGTTCTTTCTTGCAGCAGCTCTGAATTCTTCATCATGATTCTGAGGACCATGTCCACACTTTACACATGCCATTTTGAATCCATTTTCGTCTTTTTGATACTCTTCACAGCCACAAAAACATGCCATAATTCAACTAGAAATTATGATGATATATCTTTTAGGATGAGAATTTAATTTCCTTGACAACATTCGCCCATTGGAATGTCGTGATCATGTGGACATTTTCTTGGGTGTTTTAACATTGTACACAATGCATCTGTAAATTGTTTATTCATATGATGTTCAATTCCACAAACCATCTCTTCATCAATTGCAACCTTAAGAGCACTATCCATCAAAACCTCAAGTAATCTACTATTTCTCATCATACTTGCACCTATTTTTTCACCGTCTTCTGTTAGTTTTACTCCTGCTTTGTTGTAAGTAACTAAGTTTTGGCCATTCAATTTTTTTAACATCTGAACAACACTTGGTTGTCTTACATTCAACATTTTTGCAATAGTGCTAATTTTTACTTCTTCTCCTCTCTCTTTGATGTGCCAAATTGCTTTCAAATACATCTCTACATGTTCAGCTTCGGCAGTTCCTACAAACAGAACTTCTTCATCATTTAATGCATCCATACCTATACCTTCTTTGAATCTTTTAATAAATATTCGAAATATTGCCTTGCAAAACCTGCTAAACCAGCATGATCTGCCCAAATTGCAACTACATCTGATGAATTTGCACTACTTATCTCAGGTCCTAATAGGATTACAACATATCTTTTATCTGAAATAATTCCTCCAGCAAACAGTCCTTTTCTAATTTTTACAGTTGATACTCTCTTGATTGCTTTGATTGATTCTTTATCCATATTATCTGATGTTAAAACTGTAATTTCAACTCCTTTGTCGTGAAGTGAACGTAATTTTGGTAATGCTTGTTTTACTAGTTCTTCTCCTGCTTCAGGTAATGCAATCATTACTTCACTTCTACAAGTTTCAACCATTTCCAAAATTTTTGCTGCAATGTTGATTGCACCTGATAATACCCAAATGTCAGGTCTTTCACTTGTGCCACTTTTTTCGTATAGTGGCACTAATTCATTTAGAATGATACTTTGATTTTGTGAGAAATCACTTTCCATTTTCTGTTTTGTAGTTTCAATTCCAGTTGATGGCGACTTTGCAAAATATTTTGTAGGTCTAGAGTCATCAGAACCAATCCATCCTTTATCTTCCAAAGTTCCTAATACTTCGTAAATTTTTGAATATGGAACTCCTGATTTTTGACTAAGATCTGATGCAGTTAATTCTCCTGATTTAAGCAAAGCAGCAAATGTTCTAATTTCATAACTGGTAAGACCAATCTTTTCTAATGCCTTTCTGGTCTTGTCTGATATGCTCATGCGATCTAGTCGATCAGTTTTGTTATTTAAATCAGATATGCCTAGGTCCTAAATTCCCCACGGGGCCAAGTATGAAATGCATTATATAGTATTTCAGAAAAATTCCAAATGTAGACATGGCTCTAATTCAAATATCCAACCAATCAACCAAAAATTTAGGAAAGAAGTCCACTATTAGATTCACTCAAAGTATTTGTCCAGATTGTAATATGATTCTGGATGCTGAAGTCTTTGAAAGAGATAACAAAGTCTTCATGTCCAAAGTATGCCCAACACATGGCGAATGTGAAGAACTGTACTTTGGTTCTTATGAGATGTATAAAAAATTCAGTACTTACTGGATGGACGGTAAAGGTGCACATGCTCCAAATGTAATGATTGACAAATGTTCTTGTCCAAATAACTGTGGATTATGTTCAAACCACTTGTCCCACAGTGGACTTGCAAACATGATTGTAACTAACAGATGTGACTTGACATGTTGGTATTGTTTCTTCTATGTTAAGAAAGGACTAGAAGGTGCTTACATGTATGAACCAGATCATACTCAAGTTAGAGCAATGATGAAAACACTCAGAGCAGAAAGACCAATTCCAGGAAACTCTATGCAAATTACTGGTGGTGAACCAATGCTCAGAGAAGATATTGCAGATGTAATTAAAATCATGAAAGAAGAAGGTGTTGACCATATTCAGATGAACACCAACGGAATCAGACATGCAATGGATCCAGAAGCTGCAAGAGAAGTAAGACTTGCTGGATGTAACAACTTGTATCTTTCATTTGATGGTGTAACTGCAAGAACAAACCCAAAGAATCACTGGGAAATTCCATATGCACTTGATAGTTGTAGAAAGACTGGAACAACTGTTGTATTTGTTCCAACTGTAATCAAATCAATTAATGACCACGAATTAGGTGGAATTATCAGATATGCACAAAAGAACATGGATGTTGTTCATGCTGTAAACTTCCAACCAGTATCTCTTACTGGTAGAATGGGTAAATCTGAACGTGAAAAATATAGAATTACAGTTCCTGATTGTATTCAAAGAATTGAAGAACAAACAAATGGTGAAGTAACAGTTGATGACTGGTTCCCAGTTCCAAGTTGTATGCCTCTAACAAATGTAATTGAAGCATTCTCAAGTAAACCAAAGTATGAATTATCAATTCACTTTGCTTGTGGTGCAGGTACATACATCTTTGAAGATGAAGAAACAAAGAAGTTTGTTCCACTAACAAAGTTCTGTGATATTCAAGGAATGTTAGAACTCTTTGAAGATAAAGCAGAAGAAATTCGTTCTGGTAAAAACAAGTACTTTACAATGCTTGAAGTTGTAAGAAAACTCAAAGGATTTGTTGATTCCAAGAAGCAACCAGCAGGATTAGATTTAGCAAAGATGTTTGGAAATATCTTGATGAAGAGATCATTTGATTCAGTTGGTTCATGGCATGTCAAAGGATTATTCCTTGGTATGATGCACTTCCAAGATAAATACAATGAAGACCTTGAGAGATTACAAAGATGTGACATTCACTATCTAACTCCAGATCTTAGAATTGTTCCATTCTGTGCATTCAATGTAATTCCAGAATGGTATAGAGACAGAATCCAAAAGAAATATTCCATTACCGTTGAGGAATGGGAAGAAAGAGAAGGAGTCAAACTCGAAGATGGTCTTTACAGAGGTCTTATGAGACGTGGTGCCGGTGATG
This sequence comes from Alatinidae sp. Z8VKAUB7J3, assembly GCA_010016025.2. Classification (NCBI taxonomy): domain Eukaryota; kingdom Metazoa; phylum Cnidaria; class Cubozoa; order Carybdeida; family Alatinidae; species Alatinidae sp. Z8VKAUB7J3. The sequence goes on along the minus strand of JAAAKM020006971.1, from coordinate 9,300,962 downwards.
AACTTGCAGCAGGATGTGCAAAGAGCGAAATGTTCCATCAGGCTGCTCAGGCTACAATGTAGAAAGATTCTCTTTCAACATTCTGATCAACACTTAAAGTATCATTTCTAGAATATTTTTTGATGAAATTCATTGTTACTGGTGGTTCGGGATTTATTGGTAGTCATCTTAGTCGATTTCTAATTAATAATAATCATGAAGTAATAGTAGTTGACGATTTACGTAGAGGAAATTTAAAAAATCTAGAAGATATAAAAGATAAAATTCAATTTGAAAAAATCAACATTTTGGATTTTGAGGAAATGAAAAACATTTCTACAAACATTGATGGAATTTTTCATCAGGCAGCTTTGGGTTCAGTACCTCAATCCTTCAAAGAACCTGAAGAATATTATCGAGTTATTGCTTTAGGTACAGAAAATATTTTGAAATTAGCAAAAGAATACAATTGTAAAGTAGTTTATGCAAGTAGTTCAAGCGTATATGGAAACCAAACAAAATTCCCAATTCAAGAAGATGCAGACAAAAACCCATTAAATCCTTATGGCAAAGCCAAACTAGAGGCTGAAAAATTTGCCAAACAATATTCTCAAAATGGTGTACAAGTTATTGGATTACGATACTTCAATGTTTTTGGAATAGGCCAAAATCCCAACTATGCAGGTGTTATTCCTCGATTTATTGAAAGGCTTAGTCAGAATAAACCTCCCATCATAGAAGGTGATGGAACACACATACGAAGTTTTACATTTATCGATGATGTAGTGGATGCAAATTGGAAGGCATTCCAAAGTAACGTGTCTCATACATTCTTGAATATAGCATCTAATACTCCTACATCAATTAATTCACTAGCAAAATTAATGATCGAATTATACCACATGACATTTGAGCCAGAATATACGTCATCAAGACCAGGTGATATCCAGAAAAGTGTAGCTGATACATCTTTAGCTAAACAACTCATTAACTGGGAATCAAACACTTCACTAGAAGATGGATTAAGAAAAATCTTAGCTAAAAATTAAATATTTTTGAAGGTGTAAAATTGATAATAATTAATTATAAAATATTGTAATATGAATTATCATGGAACAAAATGAAAATCCAAGCCTAAAACGCAAATCTGCAACAATTATTGGAGCAGGTATTGGTGGACTATATTCTGCTTGGGAACTATCAAAAAATGGATTTGATGTCACTGTTCTTGAAAAACAAAATTTTGTAGGAGGTTTTTCAACTAGCATTCAAGAAAGCAACTATAAAATTGACATAGGGCCTCATTATGCAATCTTACCTAAATCTTCAGAAATCACTAATGATATTTTAGAAATAATGGGAAAAAATTTAATTGAAATTCCTAAAATTCAAAAATGGCATAAATCATATTTTAAAGGAAAAATAATTAATGGCTCTCCAACAATCTACCATGCCATACTTTCATCAGGTATAAACTCAATTTTAAAAACTCTGTTCTCGTACATGTCAGCTAAAATATCATCAAGCACAAAAAATGCTAAAAATGCTGAATCATATCTTACTTCGTTATATGGAAATTATTTATTTCAAACTTGGTGCTCCAGTCAGTGGGTACGGGGAAATTCATTAATTAATATTTATTGTGTTTCGGCTTTGAGCCTTCATCAGTGCCAGAAATATACATATAATCAATAGAAAAAGAAATTCTTTTTTAAATAAAGCAACTTTCTTTTTCTAGGGAAAGATTTCATCGATAAAAAAGACAAAGAAGGCAACACACCACTGCTTCTCGCGGCCTTGAGTGGTAATACAGAGATTGTAAGTCTTCTTATCCCTCTCGGTGCAGACCTTCGTGCAACAAATGAACAGTCGAAAGGATTTCTACATTTTTCTGCGCAAGGAGGAAACGTAGAATTGATACAAAAAGCAGTTAAAGAAGGTAACGATGCTTTTAAAATAACGACAAAGCACATTTGATTTGAAGATTGGTATGTACTGCAGATCAGAACACTGATCCAGAGCGACAGGGGCTGCATTGGTGACGGTGGTGTTAACCCCACCGTACATTGGGGGGTGGGGGTTTTAGTAGGCCCGCGGCTACATTCTTCCGCTCATAACTTTGTAAAGCCTAGACAGATTGCCATGAAAGTTTGTGACTTTTCCTAACTTTTACAGAAAAATATCATGGAGAATCAATTTTTTGGAAATCTTTTTTAGATTTTGCAATATTGGCGATTTCTTGACCATTAGTCAAGTTTTAACGTTTCGGTTTTATTACTTTTCTTTGAAAAACATGATCATTACATCTTAAAGAGTATATTTTATTTCCTTAATTTGTACCGACGATTTCGTTTTCTCAAATGTGATAAGTGACAAATGCAAAACTGTTTGAAATTTCGCAAAAAGTGTTAAAATATATTGTGCAATAAGGCGAGAATCGCTGGAGAACCTTATATAACAAAATATGCAAAATAATTATACGAAAATCACATCTTTAGAAGAATTTTGTTTTAACAGTGAATTAAGAGTTATATCTTTGATGTTTGGTGGATATTTTTCAGTCATAATGCTCAAAATAAATAAAAACCTGTGGATTATAAGTAAGAAACTATTTTGGTAGTTTCTAAACTCATGTATTTTGTGAAATAATTTTAAAATATCTTGCCTAAATAAGACGTATACATGCTGCACTACCCTAAAGATACTTAAAGCACTTAAAAAATCCAAATCTAATCAAAAAGTATGTTTAAAGGCCTTTCTGCAAAATGCATATATGACGTCATACACGCCAAATTAAAACAATTATTTTTCAATTTCTTGGAAAAGAGTTAAACTATAAACCTGCCAAACATCTTTGTAATAGCATTAGTCAATATAAAGGTATCGTGCGTCAAAGTACCGCGGTTCTAACAGGCCCCCATGTAAAAGAAGAGCCCGAAAGCCTACGTTAGATAGGGTTAAGATTCACTCACCTTCCATCACGTATATAATCGTTGAAATGAGTACCTGCAATGCTAGAAGAAGTGGTTAAAACTTGTCCTTGAATACAAATGGCGCCAATCCATAACACCATACTTGTAGAAGCACTCTGCCTTCGATTGCAGTTGACCAAGTACGTCAGGAAAGTCAATATCAGGCATTGGAACAGCAACTGATAATCGACGATGAAATTTCATCTTCCATTTATACATTAAAGTGTCATATCCTGCGACGTTGGGAATCATGGTCTTCTATTTCATTCTGTTCTTTGCTGATCTTCGTATTTAAATCCTAATCTCTTCTTCAATCAAGTCCTTGCTTATATCCCACTGTGTCAGTTTCTGTCGACCCCGTGCACGCTTTCCTTGTATTACTCCAGTTGATGGAAAGGTATAGCAATTTGCAGGCATGGCAAACATGGCCAACAAAACTCAGATGAGCTTTTTTGATCTGTAGCAACATGTTATTGTCCATCTGCCTTAAACGTCTTCATTTTATATTCTTTTAGTCAAACGTATTCTTTTCATTCGTTGATAATACCACATTTTAAAGCTGTTAATTCTCTTTTCTAGTTCTTTTCCAACAGTCCAAGTTTTACATCCATACGTCACTACTGACCGTATATATGTTCTTAACAGAATCTTGGTTACAATTTTTATCTTTATGTTGATTGATACTGATCTGAGAGCAATGAACTTAGCTCTTGCTTGTGCTATTTTTGATAACTTTTTGCATTCTTCTTCAATCTGAACTGAAAGTGCTGTCAAGGTAAGAGAATTCTGCCACTTGCTTGAGATTTGAACCTTTAGTGAAAAATAACGGAATCTCCCCGTCTTTGCTCATGAGCATTGCGTATGTCTTTTTGCTGTTAAATTTTCGACCATACTAGAAATGCCCACTTGACCCAAATCTTCTGCATATTCCCTTCATTTGATGCTATCAAGTATTTCCAAACATCTCGGTTCTTCTGCATGATAGCTTACTGTTTCCGGTACAAGTTTCCGATGATTCTGATATCTTTGCTGTCAACATGAAAAGGTAATTCTCAGATGTTCTTGCTCCTGGTTAACAAAAAAGTCATAACTGTCAAGGAGTGGGAAAATATCTCGTAGTAGCAGCAACATAGATAATTGATTTCCTTTCAGACCTCCTTTACTTCTTTCTTTATGAACTTTACAATGCGTTCATCATAATTATTTTCTGCTTAATGTGATAGTGACTGTTTAAATGTAGTGCTCAAATTAGTTATTACTTAGAAATTTTGTGCCCTTTCTTATCATGATAAGCATCTTTGTCGTTTGCAAACGCAGTTTTTTGAATCTGTCCCATGTAGTCACAAGATTTTTTTGTCATTGTTCGTATTCGAATCACCTTCTCAATCGGCCTCGTTCCCTAAACCTGGCAACTTCTCTACTCTTATTTTGACAAAAGAAATGTATGGCAAACGCCCCGATCTTACTTGCAGTGGTAATGAAGTAGAGACTATTTGGGGCTGCACAGATTATTGACTGATTTTTTAAAAGCAATACTTAAAGGTGGAGGCGGGTAATCTATCAGCAACCTTCGTAAGGAACTCTATAATTAAGGAAAGCAGAAGACTCTATTATCAAATTGCACCCAGAAGGTTTACGTGGCTAGTCCTCTGGGGTACATTTAAATTCACACGGTTTGTCTTCTTCCCCTTTTTGGTTACTCGCAAACTCCCGAAATGTCAACAGAATGGACGTGAGTATGAGCCATGAAGTTCCAAAGCTTTGAGAGATTCACTAACATGCGTTTTATGTGCCTTACAAGATTCAACTACCATGTAATTCATGTTTTCTTTTTAGGTAGCTTTCAGTCTGACCAAACTTTGATACATGCGATTCCTTTATCAATCCCAAGAGTCGACTCTTCTTTATTCTATTTCCATCCTAGACTCTCTACTGTTGTTAACAGCTAGGAAAGAAGCCTACGTTTAAACCGTTATTTGGGAAACGTAAAACCTTCACTCTTAAATTGATTTTGCAAACCAATTAAAGAAATTGTGGAAAGCCCTTAGAACGTGAAAGGCAGCGTTCCATAACTTTACCAGCCAATCTATACGGAAGAGTTGAGGTTGGAATAAACTGGGATTAATATCAATGTAGAAAATACCAATTGACTACACTAAGAATTACAGAAGATACGTATCTTATTTCCATTAGTTATCACCTTAATTGTATTGTATTATTGATGTAGCTGTAATTGTCCATAATACAAGTTGCCTGTGTGTTTGATATCTATATGAGTCCTCTTAGCCACAAGGACGGGTAAGGATCTTAGCAATACATACTCTTTTTCAATCTTTTTATACCATATTTTTCTTCTTCTGCATATCGCCATAACATTGCACAAACCATTTTGGCTTTCTTAGTTTAAGTATAGAGATCTGCACCTTTATCAATAATTTTTCTGAGTCAATAAATTTTGTACGTTTGGCATAAGTTTAAACAGCGTACAATTTCCATGTTTAAAATATTTCGTTAGACGTAATTTAAGCTCAAATCTAGTACGTATAAGTGTAACTTTCTGTTACTTGGTAAGGATAATATTTTGTAATGACTAGTTTTCTTATTGAACTCAGATTAAAGTTTCCTTTGCTTTCATGGCTGGAACACAGGAGATAGCTCCTACTTCATCACTTTCTATATATGCAATAAAACTATATAAAAATTAAAAAATGCCTAGAGGCCAGCTCAATAGCTTTCCCTTTAAAAACCTTTTTCAAGTGTACAGTTGAAGGAACCGTTACCAATATTTATAATATATATATATAATTCTCAAAGAGTGGAGCATTACCGCAATAGCTTGCAGTTTAACGGCGCTGACCGGATTCGAACCCACGACCTCATGATTACTAAACCAACGCCTCAACTATTGAGCCATCATGACTGATATATGACCAGAAAAGGAAAAAAAAATTCCGAAAGCTCGTCTTGAGCAGCCAGGGTTTAACTTTTTTTACATCTTTTTTAACTTATGGCTTTTTTAGGTTTCTTTAGTTCATATATATATAAATAATTCTCAAAGAGTGGAGCGTTGCCACAATAGCTTGCAATTTATGGGCGCTGACCGGGCTCGAACCCACGACCTCATGGCTACTAAACCAACGCCTTAACCATTGAGCCATCGCCCATAAATTGCAAGCTATTGTGGTAACGCTCCACTCTTTGAGAATTATATATAATTGCAATGTGTCTGCTGAGAATATATATATATATTTATATGTATACATATACTTATTACATATATTTATACATATACATTATATCGTGTGTTATAGTCCGTAACAAGCAGATATCCTGATATTTCTTTGTAGTCTTTATCCCATTTGCGTAACTTATGCTTTCCTTATGCATTTAACTTGAGAAGTTGATATTAGGAAAACTATTCGAATAGGTCATATTTTGGTACTATCTCAATAAGTACGTTCAGATGATAAGCGAATTGATATACGAGTAGCATTTGTCCTAGTATGCTATAGCCTGTTTATAAAGTTAATTCAGTTTCTGTCACATATTTTCATTAATAATAAACTGTAAGGTGTTATACATCAAGCTTAATTTGGAGTGGGGGGAAGGAGTTTGCATAAGTTAAAGCATTTTAATATTAACTACCTGAATAATCAAGAACCTAGATTCAATGGATTACACTTTTAAATGCTTTATCAAAGTCTATCATAATGAAATATATAGCTTTGATGTCAACTTGACTGTACATTTGTCTACCCAATGTCTGTACTTACCATAACAAGTAAAATTTTAAATCGAACTCATTTTTATTGTGAACCCTAAAAACCTAACAAGATTAATAAGCATTCCCTTTATATTCTGCTATGTACAATGGCGACTTGGATATAATTCAATTTAATTAAATGATACAACTAATAGTTCATTTCTATAGAGAAGCGCTCATTGGGCTTCCCATTTGCATTTTTGTAGGACTAGACCTCAAAGCAGGAGATTCCAAAAGTATTACTGCATTACATTTGAGTGCGTGCTGTGGAAACAAGGAGGCTGTGCAAACACTGTTATCGCATGGTGCTAATATACATGCTAAGGACGATAAAGGAAATAGCCCTCTGCATTTAGCAGCACAACAGGGACATGAAGACATCATTCAAATCTTTGTAGAAGCAGGTGAGGAAAAAAATAGGTTTCATTTGCAGGTAGATATGGTTTCTGTTTCCAATATCAATTGAGGTTAAATACGTAAAATTGCTTATTCTACGTTTCGGATGACATTCTCAAGTTATGTAATTCTTTGTTGCGCTTGATTCCGGGTTTATTTCCGTTTTAATACAATGAAGACTGTATATGGTGTTGATATTTTATAAACTTTTCAAAGTTAAGCTAAGCAAGCTTTTAAAAACCAAATGTTGAAAACATCTAAAAAGAATCCCGAGTCATTAAAGCATACCTCAGCATCACCACAATTGACTTGGTGTCGCTGAACTTGCAAATAAGCGTGTACATCTTTGTTTGCCTTGAAGATAAAAGCCAAAACCTGCCTTCAGAATATTCATAACGGAAAAATTTACATACTTTCTTTAGGGTTTTTTAAAGTATATTCAAAGGCGAGTTTTTCTCTCCAAATATTTAGAAAAAGTTACAAAATTTCAATTGTCTATAGTCAACCATTCAAAAATTATAAAAATTATTGAATAATGCTTGAACTAGCATTTGCCTAGAATTTTATGTTCTTGGGGTAATATGTTATTGGGTAAATGTCTCAAGGAATAAATATATTGGAGATAAATGTTTCTGATGCAACTGCGGCCACGGTAAACTATCACAATAGGTAAGTGTTGTGCAGGGTCCTTGTCAGGTCCCTACCTTAATATGTCCTTTCATATAATTTTAACAAGGGTATTATGTCCTTTGAGAGCTCGTTAATTTTCCTATCAAATAAAACTAGTTTTAAAATTGTGTTTATAAAATGTAATTTAATAACTTAAGAGATAATTAATATCAAGCTGCGTCAAATTTAATACTATTTATATTTTCATATTTCAAGCTTTATATTTCCAAATTTATCTTATTGACTTTGTAGGTCTAAAGGATGTTGCACCAGACAAAATAGAAGAAAAAAGAAGAGAATATGTCAATACTGTAAACAAGGAGTCGTATACCCCACTTCTTCTAGCCTGCCAAAGTGGCTACCTTTCTGCCATAAAAGCATTGATAGAGAATGGTGCCAGCATGGAAACCTCCTTGAACAATGTCGATATTGGTACACCATTACATGTGATTGTCAAGGAAGGTCACCAGGATGCAGCCGATTATATTTTGTCAAACTTTTCAGACATTCATACCAAGACATCTGAAACTGACCTGACACCTCTTCACACGTATGTTTCTAATTTTGGTTTTCGTATTAGTCTCTCTTTTCTCCTTAAAACTATAATCTTAAAAGTTAGTTACTTCATTGACAGTTGAAATATATCTGAAACTTTTTTGCTTCTTTAAAAAATTAAGGCATAAATTCTTACTGCAAGCAAATTTTCACGAGTTGGGAAATGGTGAAATATTGTTAATTACTAGTATATCATAAGGACTGTGCCCTATGTAATAATGAACGAACCTCCTCCTTGTTGAATGTCAATATGAACAAATTAATGTACTTCTCATAAATGGTCTCTGACTATCTCTGTTTCTGTACCCAATAAGGTGGTTAGTTGCTTTTCATTTTCATACGAGTGTAAAGGGGTTTCCTGAGCCCCTCTAGCAAAGTTTTACCTTTCATCCATCATCTTTTTCTTTATTTAGTACGGCGGCTTAAAGTTCTCTTGGAAATTTTAAAATCTACTAACATTTGATGTACAGCTCAGCTGGCAAATCAGTTTCGACCTGAATCTGTTGAATCTTTCTAAAATATATTCTGAAGTTTATTCCTAAGACTTTTGAAACAATATTTGGACTTTCTCTGTAGGAGGTTCTGACTTGATAATTTAATAATAAACATATTCTTGGTGGCACAAAACTTGAATATAGACGATAAAAGTGGACACATTGTGGTTTCATAATTTCGATCGAAGCTTTTCCGTCGGCTCTTTCCAAGATATCTTATATATTACAGCAACTATTTTAAAATGAGCGTGCGAATTCACGGTATAAAAGGGAATGTGATAGAATAAAATTGTATAGCTTAAGAGATGGAAATGAAATCGTTGATAATAAAGAAATTGTAGAAAAATATTTAAAATATAAGAATGCTAAAACAACAATATAAAACCTATAATAACCACGTCTTGAAAACAAACGCTTTTGGCCTGCATAAAGAGGGGTTCCGGAGTTTAATCGTCACCACCTCAAGAACCCTAAGACGCAACGATGATCTTGCCTTGAATAAAATCTTGAACACAGTGTTCGAATACTTATCGTCGCATTCTGGGTTTCCAAACAAGCTCATTTTAAAATAGTTATTGGAATATGTAAGATTTCTTCTGTATTGTTGTAAGTATGTTGGCGAATGATCTTGCAAAGAGCCGACCGAAAAGCTTTGATCGAAAATATGAAATCACAATGTGTCCGCTTTTATCGTCTATATTCAAACTTAATAATAACACACAAAAAGTCAGTTCATTCTTTTAATGTCGAAAAAGCTTAAACCCAATAGTGTTTAATATTTAAAAGCTTAAGCTTTCTAACATCTAATGTCTGTCACTTAATTGAAATCTGTGAACGTTTTTCTGTTTTGTAGCTATTCAAAAACTCGTTACTATTAAAGTTCCTTTTCATTGACAGTGCATGTACGCATGGTCAAACAGAGATGGCTGATATGCTGTTGAAAAAGGGAGTGGACGTTAATATTAAAACTAGAAAAGGCCTTACCCCTCTTTGGTATGCTGTCTCCAGGGGCCATACAGAAACTGCTGAACTGCTCATTCACAAAGGAGCTAATGTAATTTCTTGTGATAACAGCAACCATACATGTCTACACGTCGCATTAGAAAACAAACAAGAGGAGACTTTCAAAATGATTTTACGAGTATTAGCAAACGATCTCGGCCATGACTTCAAGAGTTCTGACTCATCAGAGAATAAAGCTTCTGAAGATGATATTCAGTCAAAGGTATATTTAAGCTAACGGTATTTTAATAGTTTTGTTACTTTAAAAGCAGTTATAAAGCATGAGTTGTCAAGAGTTCCAGTTGCCTGTATTTGTCTACAACCATAAATTAAATAAAATGCAATCTCTAAATATAAATTTATGCACTCATATCGTTTTATAACGTATGCATACATTTTTATTTATCTTGCCATCTGAGATAAACCAGAATTACCCTAGCTAGGTAACTCAAAAGTTTAAGTAACAAGATTGATGCTTGGCCCTGGCCAAGAGACTAGATTTTTTATTAGACTTTTCACCAGACGTTTTTATCGAAATCTCGTCTTGTAGAGTGATGTAGGGTGAGCGTGGCCAAACGATTGGATTTACCACTATACAATTTATTCGACTTTTCACTAGACTTTCTGGCACCTCGAATTTTGTGTCCCTCTTTCACATCAGTTTTACAAAACACACTAAAATCAAAAGACAGGCAATGGCATAAAACGATTGATCACGCAAGAGTCCTGTTGTGATAAAGAAAACTATAGTTGACCTCTCTATGTTATTGTACTTGTCTCCTACATTTGTGTACGATGATTCACCATACCGATTTATTCTTTGGAGTAGCAAGTTCCTTGTTGCTGGCTGATACTTTCATCTCAGCTGTCTGTTGAAATGGCAGAGAGCTATTAGGTTTTGAAAGCACAAACTGGATCTTCGGCAAAATTTTTCTAACCGCTAAAAGCTTTCACGGTTGGTTGATGCTCATCATATGATCAGGAACGAAGTTTATATAATATACACGAAATTTAAAGAACTCGCTCTAGTGCGCTTGCGTACACTCTACAAAGTTGAGTCACCCTACAAGGTGGCTAAACGACTAGATTTTTGACTATACAAGTAGGAGAACAATAGAAATCCATTCAACATTCTCACCAGAAACAATATCCACTCTACAACACTGTACAAGACTTTACAAACACTATACAAGGTCGCCAAACGACTGCGTTTTTCATTTGACTTTTGCATAGTGAAAGTCGACTGGAAAATCCAGTCGTTTGGGCAGGACTTTAGTGGTTGTTGCTTAAAGCATCATTTTGGATAGAAAAATATCTTTGAAACATTTCAGCAGATGTTTGGGTTAGTTTTACTTGATGCTTGGGACCGTTGCACACAGGTTTCGTAATAGACCATAGAGCTTCTTTATGTGATTTACACACTCGAAACTAGTAAGCATCGATGAGTGGTAACAGAAGAGCATAGGATAAATGTCTAAATGTGACTTCTCTGCACCTAACCCTCAGTGGTGAATCCAAGTTGACCTCAGATCTGTAATGGGTAGTGATTACTTTAAATCGCTTAATTGACTTTTCTCATTCTGATATGTGAACTACCCTTGTTGATTTTTGAGAAGTATATTGAAAGATAAATCTCTGGGCCGAGACAAAAATTATCAATAAACAATGATGAAGGATAGTACCCGAGTACCCGAATTTCTCGGGGACTATAATTTGGACATTTGACACGGTAGTTTTAAAGCTCTTGATAAAGAAGCGACCATACGTTTAGAGAATCAATATATGATGTTTACATTTTATTGCTTTAATCTTCTAATTGTGTAGTGTGTGAATTGTGTGAAAATCTATTTTTAAATATTGAAATTCAGGTTTCCATGAAAGAGCTAGCCAGACATCGTATTTCCTCTATGTAAACACTCAACACATTTGCCCTTTACATTCAAATGGATACATGAAAAACAGCCAACCTTTGTCTATATCACTCTCTTGCAATGCTTTTAAGAATATTCACTCCATACAAACGTAGCAAATATTTTTTTACGTAAGTTATACATTATTTGAAACACTGTATATGTGTATGAAGTATTTTCATGTAGTACTATTTATTTACGTATTTAATATACACATGTAGATTGATACAGGAACTTGAATTTTTATCACGTGACTTTGTGATGACGCCATTATTTTCCCAAAAATGGTCATTTTTTGTCTTGTGAGCTCTGAAAACCATTTTTCTGCAAACAGTAAGGGTTTACATGCTTTTTTATCCTTGCTGTTATACCTTTCCCTCAAAAGGATGCTTGTTCCAAAAACAATGCTTATTCAGGTCAACCATGAATTTTGATGGGGCTCCAAAAGCACATCATCATTGAGATTTTTGATCATTTTCATAAAATTTGATCATAAAATCTTTGAAGGAGTTCATCTTGCATCAGTAGACTGACAAATCGTTTCCTATTTGCTGACATAACCACGTCTGTGCTGATTGCAAAATGAAAATGGCCAACAAAAAACAAATCAGATGTTTTGCTCATGATCGATTCGAACACAATCAAATAAATGTGAATTGAATGAAATTTGAAAAAGAAGTAAGAATAAACACTATTATGACATCATTAATAGCCATAAATGGATCCATTACTGGCTTTGATTTCTATTCTTCCCCATAAACTTGCAAAATAGATCATATTAGTAAAGTTTGGATCATAATAAATCAAATTTTTCAATAAAGTCGAAAATTTCAATTGTCACGTTTCTTGCAAAAAATCATAGTTCTTGCTGACAAAAAAGTTCATAACAGCAGAAATAACCATCACCATGAGCTGAAAATTGACTTAAATATGTAAAATAGAAATAAACTGAAAGTCAAAAAACCTCAGGATGATATCTGACACAGTTTTTCAGAAACTTCAAAAAGTTTACTCCCCCCCTCCCCTTGGCAGGAATAGGGTTAACTTTACATGCTCTGAGGCAAGGGAAGTTGTCACTACGGGGCTTTGCTTCAATTTGGCAATAATCAAGGCAGTCAATGGGATGAATATATAAGAGTTCTTCTGCTCAGAAAGAGTGCCATCTAAACCTCAACTACACAGTGTTACACCACCTGAAATTTATGAGTTGAATTCTATAGCTGAAACCTTTCTCACAAAATCTTACCAAGGAACTATTTGCAAACTATTCATTGTGGATGGGCAGGCAAAATTACAAAATCATTTTGGTGGATGATAGGGGGGTGGGGGGCACTTTGGTCTGGTGATGGCAAATGCACAGAAAAAGCACTACATCACAACTGGCATTAATAGGAAAGTAGTAACAACTAATGCACAGTCACAAGGAGTGATTGAGAATTACATTGTGTGGAAGATGGAATTACATACACATGCAGGAATGGTATCATCAAAACAGAAGGAGAGGGCTTGGGTACACTGAAAGGTGTGGGGGTGGGGGTACTTCAATTCCACTTGATCACCACAAAAGATTTTGCCTTTTTTGACAAAGGTTTTGCAAATGGCTTTTGTTTCATCCTTTCTGTCTTGTTTCACTGCTTTCCTTGTTCTCCATTGCCTGAGAGTCACATTGTTTGAAAAAAAATATGGAAAGGTTAAAGCCCCAGACTCCCCTATAGCAGTCTCTCAATCCAAGACCCCTGATGACAGTGGTTTTGACATTGAAACTACCCTAAATAAAAAAAACCCAAACCACCAAACAAGCTAACTAATAAATAAAGGCCAGCTGTGGCATCCAAGGGCAACGCCCCTAAATTTAGACATGAAGTAGGCTCAACTGCCCAGTAGGACTGCCTCTTGCAGATTATGGAAAGCATCTGTCATCACTGAGAACAGATACTACATCCATTCCTTGCCAAAAGGCCGAGACTCCCCTATAGCACCCCCTGATATGATCCTATTACTGCTGTCCGACTCAAATACTTACACTTTGAATCAACTTCTTGAAGATATGGGCTTTATCTTAACTCACCCATGGAATATCTACTCTATGAGGGGGTGGGGCACAAATGTGGTTTCATTTCAAAACCAATCCCTTATGGGGATCCCAAAAGGGTCTTTCTCTTACAACTTTATACCTTACCAAGCCTTAGAGCAATTGCAATACAGGCATATCTCAAATATTATTTCGGATTCTTCCGCCAGCTGGAGCACAGTTGTGCATCTTGCAGGGTTGGTCCTTGGACCCTACATATAGGCCTATCTGCAAACTCTACACCCGCAGCGATAACAAAATGATTCTAACCGTTTATGTGACCAGTCCCTATCTCCATATGATAACAACTTCATCTTCCAAACAGACATACGATCGCTGTATACCATCAACTATTCTGATCACACTTTTCTCCTCTAGTCGCTTCAAAATCTCCTTGAATTCGGATGGCTGAACTCTTTCTTTGAGATTTCGTGTGTCAATCAACGCATCCAATTTCTTCAAACCTTCTGAGGACACCTTTAAGATTTCCGTTACATCTGTTTCAGCAGGTTTTAAAAAGCACATACTTTGGCACGAATTCTCCTTATCAAAGTTAAGGGAATCGAATTCACCATGCTTGCCATGGTCCTCGCCTTCAGCGTGGTGGTGGTG
>JAAAKM020006971.1:9252036-9262912 GCA_010016025.2 Alatinidae sp. Z8VKAUB7J3 | reverse complement strand
TTTGACTGGTGTCCTATTCACTCTGTTGAGGACCATTTGCAAAGAGTGGGTATGAGAGATTAGTTGACTAAATTATGAACAATAACTAGCCCGTTGCCTCTAGATCTCCACTTGTACAGTGAAAAGAATAGAATTTGAACAGTTGAACGTGAATCCGAACGTTGATACTTGCATACACATCAGCCCTCAACCTTCGTCACAAATGATGTGGAAGTATGGTGTCTGGGAAAGACCGATTGTCACCTTTCAGGACCTGCAAGCATCTGTTCCAATGAGCGCCTGTAACGGTAATGCACCCCCTGATGGGAATACCGATGCGGGAAGATGGAAAAGGAGCGTACATGGAGGACCGGCCGTGAACAAGCAATTAACGAGAGCAAATCAATTTGGTATTTCAAACAGGAAATTGTTCGCCTTCTACAAGCAAAGAGGAAATATTGACAAGACTTTCGTTTTTGTCCGAATAGTACTACTAATGGCATCCTACTTTCAAAAGTATGGTCTGCGAAGAAGAAACTGGCATTGTCATCTGTATGGTTCAATGTAAGACCCAGCATTTCGGTATGCATAGTAGACTGAAGGATGGGGTACTCTCAGAAGTACGATGTTCTGTAGGGACTGCTTTTTCAACAAGTATGCCCCCCACGCCCCCTACAGAAACTGTGTCTTCGACAACTATGGACCATTGCATGACCTGGTTCTTTCACAATCATGATCCCTGCCAGGATCTGGTCTGTCCTAGATCGTTGTTCCCCTGTCAGGACCTGGTTCTTCCAAAATTACATTCCCCTGCCGGGCGCGGTTCTTCTACAGGTACTGTACACTATAGCATCTTGTGTATTCATGACTACGATTTGCTCTGTGGTTATAATCAACATAAACGCGTCAGTAAGGGCGAAGGTTTATCCCGCACCAAAGACAATTTTAAGAGTCACCAGGTATAAAAACGCCTTACCCGACGCGACATTTCTATGATGCGACACCAAAGTCAATACACGGATCCCCTTTACAGTAGTTCCATCCAAGCGTGAAGGTGAAGCACCTCAAATCTCAGCTTTTCTTCCAAACTACCACCAACATCCCCATTCGCAAAGACACATAATCCTACTGAAATGGAGAACCAACTTACAAAAATAAAATGTATAGAAAAACGTAAGCAAAAGCATAAGTACTACCAATTACTTCATCCCCTTTCGGAACAACAACCTTAAGGTAGTCCGTTCCGCATTTTATCCCAGTTCCTCTTCAATAAATGCAGCCACAAATACAGGACTGCTTATTCCGCAAAATTATGCTTCTACCGAAACTTCGTTGTTTACTTCAGCAACATCCTCGTTTGGAAGCTGATGGTCTGACTCGAGGTTAGTGGTGTCTTCAACTTCTTGTTTAGGTGCTTCTTTGTTGTCAGCGGCGGCCTCAGCTGCAGGGTTGCTAGGCTTCCCTGCCTCGTCCTTTTTCAACCATTGTGTCTTGCGTTGTTCACGACCGAAGCCCTCGTCATAATTACCTACAAAACGATATCAATGTAATTGAAATCTGAGAGACTGCAAGAAGTTTTGAAAAGATGAAAAGATGCTTTTGGGCATGGGATATCTACGGATACAACGTATTATGAATTATACGCTATAAATCCTTTGCGGATATTTTGTTTTAAATCAGGAGCTGACGAATTTTTCACAGGCGCATATTTCTTCAACAGCGGTAAGAAAATCCTCATCGTCATAAGGTTTTTAGCTTTCTTATAAGCCATCGCAATTGTTAATTAGTAGTACTAAGTACAGTCAAAGATCCAGCGCTTTGGCCTTCTCACTAACACTCTAAATGCTACCAGTGTGCAAATTTGATATAAGACGCTTCCCGCCGTTTCCAATGAATGTCAATTGTAGCTAACAATACCTTCCAAGATGTTGACGTGAATCTATTACAGCTCAAATTTAAACATACTTCTAATTGTGACCTATGATTAACTATATAGAGCTTTACTTTGTTTATTTATTATCTCCATTGCTACTTGAATAAGCTGTGTCATGTAGACCGGCACTGCAATGGATTCTATATTCCAAACTTAAAGTCGTGAAACTTTGCATGAAAATGACCTTATATATTAGAATAGCGATATGTAAATGTGCACACAATATTTTTATGTTTGTCATTATTCATTAATCACAAACATACTTTACTTTTAAAACTGACTTTCCAGGTTATTTCTGGGAAAAAGGATTCTTTAAAGGTTTTGCACGTCTCCCTGGTGTCGCATGTGCCCTACAGGGCTTGTATTTCAAAGCAAAAGAAATGAACCCTATTCGAGGAAAAGCTTGTACAATAAAAAGCAGTTTCTTTTGCTTTACGACTTTTTACCCTAATCTACGCCTCTGCTTTAGCTTTCTCCACAGATGAAAGGGTTTAATTAACGGATCGCAAATAGATATTCACGATAGGCTTTTTGTCAACTGCAGTCAGAAATTTTGTCTACCTGACATAAGTGCGATTAAAAATTCCGCCAGGTCAAGGCAAAATTAAGCAAAAATAAGCAATAGCAAATAACATAGTTCAGAAAATTCTTGCCAGTTAAATCAAAAAAGAAATCGCTGCTTAAACAACATCAAAACAATAAGAAGCGCAAAAATTATAAAATCACGATGCGAATTCCAAACATTTTTCGCCTGCGGCGCGCCGGAAAAATTATTAAACACCCACATTTTCGCGACTTTATTTCCCCTTAATTCGACACTTGAAATGATTCTGCTTGGGGAGGGATTGAGAGTTGGATTGGAGCGTGCTTTTACATTTATTAAAAAGTTTCTTAAACATTTTGGGAAACTTACACGCTCCTTATTCTAGGCAGTAAAGGTAATTAAATTTTCGGCCTTTTGAATTCCCAGATTTTGCAAAATACGAAGTTTGAAAATATAGATCTCTAAACCATACTCAAATAATACTTTACTCACTTTTATTTAAAAAACCTTTCCTCTTTTTTACCAGCAAGTCCACAACCCAAGTGGGAAGTCGTGCCCGAACCACCATTTCTTTTTCGTTCAAATTACATGCAAAAGCAACAACTGCTTATAGTTTTAAAATGTTTACAATCTTCAAAAACTCAAGAGCACTTATGTTTAATTTCACAACTACTTTTAATAGATATTTTATTCCATAATTCCATACAAACATCATTATATATATAAAAACCAAAACAGATTCATACATACGTTTGTACACATATACAGAACTGTACCTGCCTGCACCTGGTTGTAGCTATGGCGTGCTACAATAACAACTATGCACACTAGCATTGGTCGGTAATGTGTCACTATCATAATTTATTGATTTCTCTCCTACGAGACATGGGATATTTCAACAAGTCATGGTAGATATTGTTGACAAGATAATGTCCGCACGCACAATCATATCTATCAATTATGTATAAAAGGGGAACTCTCCTACCGGTGGTATACTATCCATCCAATAGGCGCAGATAAAATACAGTTGGAGGTCGTTTCTTACTAATCAAGGGATCGGTAGTTTATACTTGTAGTCTGATTGCTGAGCATTTCAAAACATAGCGTTATGAAAAGTTCCGATTGAAACAGCTGAGTCTCCAATTGATATTACATTTCTGCTCCACCTTATCTCTCCGGGATCTCTCCAGAGTGGAATGTAAACATTTGATCAGTTACACGCTTTCTCACATATTTCTGTTAATCGAAAGGCTTCAAAAACGAAATGAAACTCTGCAACTGCTCTAGTATTATCGCTAAAGACCTTCAATGTAAAGGTTCAGCAATCATTTTCTGGTAACTGATCTTATCAGCTTCGATTTGTATCTACGCAGATGGGACAACTTTGCTATATAATTTTGAATGTTTACGTGTGTCAAGTGTAAGAGTATCCCTTAAAACTCTTAGAAACTGTGAGTCATTGCCCGCAAAAGATTTTATCTTTTTAATGGATTGCTATAAGTATATTTGTATGTACTATTTCATCAGGGAGAAAACATTTTCAAAGGAAGTATATTTTATTCGCTTTTTCAAACCCATTTTTCTCGCTTCGAAGTTTGTCTGAATCTTTTCTAGTAACAAGGGTGCACTTTTAAACCTTTTATTGTTAAATCTATTTTAAAAAGTCGGATTGTTTACCATCCCACTTTCAATTTAACTCATTAAAGATTGTACTAACAATCTAGTTAGCTAAAAAATCTTAGTAAGGAAGATATTAATGTGGTATAATAGCAATTTTTAGGGGTGCGCTTATTTGGGGGTGCGCTTGATTAAGGAAGTGCGCTTGATTGACGGAGTGCGCTTATCGCAAATTTTACGGACACAATTCTTCATCTAAATTGTATCGAAACAGATAGTACACCAGAGAAAAGTCGGAAAATCAGTGTTAAACAAATGAAACAAAAAAACATGTAAAACTAGATGTCAACATGATCTAGTTTTTCATCTGAGTTACCATCATCACGATCAAGAAGCATTACCAGGGGTGCCCTTAATCGAGGGGATGCGGTATATCGAATTATTGCAGTAATTAATTGATTAGTTATTCTACTGAGAATAAAAACTACTCTTCTATGGTTAAAACCATTTTCAACCATAGCTACCAATTTATGTACAAATCTGAACCCGTTTAAAAACTCCCAAGCACTTATCGACTATTGGAAACCAACACTACACATAAATACAATATCAGCAGTATTATTGAAACTAGAATGCGTGTTTTAATTAGTTCAATAGTTAAAACATAAATAGCAGGTAAGAATGATATGGGACGTGTCTACCAAACGATTGCTCAAATTGAGTTTCCCTACATCGTTTATAGTTTAGGACTTTACTTCTTTTATCTATCATTGAAAAACTCTGCATTTAAAACTTTTAAAACACGCACTGGTCACAACAACGTGTTTGAAGTAAACAAAAATCGTTTTTATGTATTTGTCATGGAAATTAAGAACGTTTGAGGGTGGATTATACCTCAAGTTAATACAATAACTCAAGTTCGTCCTCTAAGGACACGTAAGAGAGGTCTGAACTCCTGTTACTATGATAGCTGTCCTCTAACTTAAGAGGTAAAATAGAAGTAGAATGAAAGAAGAAAAAGAACATAAATTTCCAGGGTAAACAACCTTTTCCAAATGAACTATGTGATAGTCTATATCATCACTAAATGGATTTGCCAAATATCGCCATGACAGCAAGTGGTTTGATCTCGGTCAAATAGCAAAAACCAAGGCTGAGTAGGGCTTTTAACAAGCAGGGCTATCACGGAAGCTCTGAGGAAAACAATATAGAGTCAATGAATAGGTAAGAGTGATAGCAAATAGAGAGAAGCAAGCATTTATTAATTAACGCTTTTCCTAACTACCTGATTGATTGATTTCTGACAGATAATAAAACCACTGAGTCCAGAAAAGCAAAAGAGACGTACATGATAAAAGCTGGTCACTTATTTATGACTTCAAGTTGTTCACTATAAAATCAACAATTAGGACTATAATATGTACATATATTCAGGACTATGATATGACTATGAGCCGCTGTGGTCCCGTGGCTAGTTTACTTGCCTTCTATGATAAAGTGTACGGGTTCGATTCCCCGAAGGGCCATTGGTGACGACAGGAACGGCATCCGGTCTTAAAGTGCTTTACGCTTCAGAAAAAGTCCCATATATATATGGGCACCGCCCTATCCCCTGTCAAAGGGGAGTACAAGGCGTAAAAGCCGATTAAAAATTATATATGTATGATTTTTTCTTATATTTGTATAATACGCACTTGACGTCGGAATAAGGAAAGTCTCGTCTCACTTTTCCAATGCTCTCAATTTTGCGTCAATTTTAGTTTTTAGTTTGTTAGGGGCTGCAAACATATCGATTTTGTCTTTAACAACGTCATTTTGACGTTCTCCTTTAGACCTCTCTCTTTTGCCGGATAAATAACTATTTATATCGTTGAGAGCAAATTAAAGCAACCACGCCATAAAATTTGATAAACATTTCTGTAAAAAAACTTACAAACTTAACTCTGACCAGTTTTAAATTGTGTCCACGGAGCTAAGGGAGAATTTAAAAAAAGTGGTGAGAATTCAGGTATAACAAAGCTCTTAGGTACTTTTTATCATTTGTATTCCAGTGAATAACCATGCATTTAAGCACAATAGTCAAACACAAAACGATCATTGAACTACACAACACTTTACTTCTAGGACCAGCGTTAACAACAGTAATATTAATGATAATAGTAGATTATTCTTATATAGCGCCATATTTACATCTGTATTCTAAGGCTCTATACAAGTGCTACAATACTGCCACTTTTTAAAAATAATCCGAGCCTATTGAAAACACTAGATTCAAAAATACGTCCCTCGTGGTCTTATATAAAAGGGAGAAAGGGGGCATGGCCCCTCCACCTTTTGATGAGTGGAAAAAATAAAAGGAGGCAATGACTTTGCAGTATTAGCAAATTAAATAAGATTAAAACCATTGCTACAGATTTGTTTGTCTATCGAAGGGTCTTAAACTTAAGAGATTTTCTTTGGATTGGACTTAGGACAAAAAATTTACATCCTTGCTGACAAAATATCTATTTCTTTGATAACGGTATGATCACTTCTTTACCTAAATCTTATTTTACAAGAACATCAAAAAGTTAGAAAAAAACTTAAGACTATAGAAAGGGTTGTATGACATTTATGACGCTATTTAAACACAGTATCAACCGAAAAGTTTATCATAATCGAAACTAGAAACAGATTGTATTTACTCAAAGTGGTTACTTCAAACTTCTAAAATAATGCAAATTCACACCCAGGGTAGAAACAGTATACTGTAGTAGTATGGTCCCGTTGTTTTTTTCTGTCATAGCACTTCCAAATAAAGGGAAAGATTTAAGCTACTGGATCTTCTCTCCGACAACAACATTCAGCTCAACGCAATTAAAACTAAGCTCTCTGTGCCATGGATTATGACCAAAGAAGGAATGTGATTCAGCCCGTCATGCTGTCCAAATTTCGATTAAATTTAAAGTACTATTTAGATAAGAGGGTATGACATATCACATATTGTATTACAAATCCTAGCTCCTTGGTGATACTCCACTTTTCTTTATTATTATACCTTACATCAGAATTACATCAGAAAATGTTTGTATATATTCGAGGTAATTAATTGATATCAAATTATTGCCTTCTCCCAGCCCATTTTCTTTTGACTCGCGCAGTGAATATGGTCATCATCACTTGGTATCAGTGTAATCACAACTTTTGGAATTGCAAATGTCAATTGAAAACATTTATTTTCCACAGACTTTTCTTGAAGAGCTTGTTTGCCCTCTATTGATTACTTGGCAAAAGGGTACAACGTACTTTACTTCCGCAACTGTAATAAGTGTTAGGATTTGGGGTGCCATTTTTCTGACATGAGTGGATTTTAAAAGGACAAACGTAATGCAAATATCAAATATTTTTAATAATTTTTGTTGAAGAAAAGAGACGGTCTAGTCAAGATAGAGCAATGGAACCTTTACAACGAGTAAATCCTTTCCTTACAGTACATGGTGAGTTACTTACAGTTAAGAGAAAACGAGGAGTTATGCGACTGCGACTTTGGAAAACATTGTCAAATCAATATTCTAAATTTCACAACTTAGAATTACTAAACAAAACGATAGGTTTATAATCAAAAAGAGGTACTGATAATGTTGCAATTGCGGTTAGATTGACAAATTTTGCAGGAAGGTGAACGAGGTAATTGGAGTCTAACAAATGTCCTTGTAATTAGCAACAAGAACGTGTATTTCTTTGGCTTTATAAGTTAAATTGATAAACTGTGTCATAGCTGAAACTGTATGCTTACACATTACCTCAAGATATTACCAACCACTGAATCATTGCAGTAATGAGGGTAGAAAAGGAGGCGGTGCTGCGTTACTATGGACACTGTTCTACGAATCAACTAACATAGTTAAAACCTCTGTCGGATCGTTCAAGTGGTCATCTTACAAACACATACTGAATAACAGATCTATTTATATCTGATTTATTTATCGCCCACGAAAAATATTTGGTTCCTAAAGTATTTGCCTATTGCATATATTCTCCCTGCTTGTCAAAAAGCCTCGTTGTATGTTCAGAGAAGTTACATTTAGTGGAAAATTACGTCGCACCTGCTTATGATAATAACAGCCAGACTAAGGATTTTTTATGAAGGAACCATATTGATATATTTTTTCTTCTTCCTTTAAACTAAACTGACGTTTCGGTAAACTAAACTGTTGGCATCTTCAGAGTAATAAGTAATAACTGGGTGTTACTGAGTGTTACTAAGTGGAAAAATAATCTATCAAGATGCGGAGAACAATTATATGAAGTTAACACTACACAAATGTAAACGAACACAAAGACAAAGGAACAGGAGGAAAGATGTAACAATTAACAAGGGACAAATAGTCAAAACAAATACAAAGGGCTAGATTTTACATTATTTTTCATTAATGGACTGAGGTCGTTAATAACTAACGTCTCATGAATCAGCAATACACTGCTTAAATTGGTAGAGGACAATATTTAAAAATCATAAAGTGAACGTTGATGTCCGGTTGGCTTCTGGCGATCCAATAACCTCGACTGACCTTGACTGACAACTTTATTTCCAGTAAGAACACAGATTCGTAGGTGCTCAGAGGCACGAATGAGCATGTGTCGCCGGATCTGGCCTACATACAGAGCATTAAAGCTCTTAAATAGAAAATTTATATACAACATTTGAGGTCATCAACCTGGAAACACTGTCTTTGAAACGAAAAATGCTTGCGATGCGACGGCTGGGTTTAAAAATGAAACGGACATTTATATGAGGGTAACAGTTATTGACAAGGCGACTAACTCATCATTAAAACTAGCTTGTTTGGTTTTTTACGAATACTTACGGGAAACCGATGTTCACCGGACAATACATTAGATGGGGTTCATCCTGCCCGGAGAAAAGGAATTTGTATTCAGAATAGGCTGCATTTCATTAATTTTGTCTCAAGCGCGGACACATTTTACCTGTTTTCCGTAATTTTCGTATTTATCTCCGTCAATCACATCTTACCTATCTAATAATGTAGTATGTACCGATGTATACAGCCTGAAGAGAATTGGCGAAAAGCTTCACTAATACTATTAGGGTCCTTTTTCGGAGTATTTAAGTTAATTGAAGCCTTAGAATAAAGCTAAAAAATAATGATGTAGTTTGGGTAAGCCCTTTCTTTACTCTACGACCAGAGAAATCTCCTATTGCAGCTATCATCCGCCATCATGAACCGATATTACGATGAATTCAGTATGAACTGATCTCTTAATGGTTATAGTTAAATCGGTTTCAAAAGTGTTATAAGTACAACCGTTCCGACAACCGATGTTCGTGTGAACACGCCTTCTGTTAGCCACACATGTTCAAGGACCCTGCAGATTTTTACTACTGATTCCAACAGCAAGACAGATGATACCTTAATTGTTATTGCTGTCATGTCCTCAACAAAGATGATACCAAAAAACATCAAATTCACTCTCATTTGAGTTGTCAATAACTGACTACCTTATGTATTTTATTATATATAAATATATAAATATTGAATAAAAACGACTAATACTTAAATTAACGAGACATGTTTAACATATTTATTCTCACTTGAAATAATTTTGCAGACTAAATTTTTCTATGAAGAATAACTTTAATGATAACTAAACCAACTAAATAGTCAATACATCCTTGTAAAACCTGTCCCTTATACCCACATCCACCTAAAACTTTCACCTGTAGATAATCATTCTCAAGGGATTATACATATTGAGCAGAAAAAAAGATTTGGTTATGAGCGCACTTTTTCCGTAAAGATGATCTGTGCAATGGGTTCAAAAGCAACGGCCAAGAAAGTGTTAGTAGTAGTACTCGATACAGGGAAGTGTCTTGGTGATCAGAAGCGATCAAAGGGTACTTTCGCACAAGCAAGGTTTACATTTCAGCCAAATCCTATTCTTTTACCAGGTAAATGACCCACACCCATTTCTAGTTGCTTTGTATGAAAGTAATAAAATGAATATCAGATGTATTTGAAGATGATAAATATCTCATTACCCTAATTTAGACGAATAAATGGCTGTTTAAAAACTCAGAGGAAAAGAGTTTTTGGACTCGATCTTCCAGGATTATGAAACCTCAGAGTGCAACTTGGAAAATTTGCTCTCTGTAAATATAGTTAATACTACATTACCAGTTCAAGTTTAGTCATGTACTGCATAATATTCAGCATGGCTTTAACCACAATAATGAATGCTTGAGAATTAGAAAACAGATGTTGCCAAGAATAATTGACTAGTCTTTTAAAAGCCAACTAAGCCTTAGAATGCAATGTGTTAGTAAACATGCCCTCTCTTCCAGCTGTTTTCAGACATGACAACTTCGGCGTTGTCAAGAGCAATGGCAGGAACCCTTCCATCAGCAATGTGTCAACATGACAGAAACTTTAGAGAGCAACGGATCTCACAGAATTTGTCAAATTACAAGAGAACGATAAAAAGAGAAAGTTTTACCGCCTGATGCCCAAGGAATTTGATTTCACTCACCAAAGTAAGAAGAACCTATTCGATTCTATTAAGTAAGTATAATTTCATGGAATTTATAAATCTAGGTATTTACGTATGATTGCTCTTTTATTGTTAAACAACAAATCGTGAACAGCAATATCAAGAGGAAAAGATTCCATAGTAGCAATACTTCTCTTTCATCGTAAATTATGTATTCTTGCTATTTAAAAGTTGGTTTTGTAATATTTCTGCATTTATATGAAATACATATGTTAAAAAGAGGTATTTACGACTTTTTCATATTTATTTGTAAA
>JAAAKM020006971.1:9223199-9251936 GCA_010016025.2 Alatinidae sp. Z8VKAUB7J3 | reverse complement strand
AAAAAAGAACTCTTTGTTTGTCTCACGTTTAGTAAGTAATTACTGCTGCTGTAACTTCTATCAACTACCAGATATCAATTCTTCTATTTTGAAATTGGAATTATATGGAATACTAAACATTATGGAAATGTTGCACTTTCCACTTAACCTTGTGTGAAAACAAAAACATTCATTCGGTTTCAACTTGCCAGTGACCATAAGAAGTATTAAATAATTCAGCATCCACCTCAATGACTTATGTCTCGATAATGGAATAAAAACAAACATTTCTTCATTGGTTCACTCATTTTGGTTTTACTTTGGTTGTGCGTGTATTTGTATAAGTACGTGAGGGTGTATAGATGTATGTGTGTATAAAATTATTACTCGAAACAAATTCAAAGCGACATATAAAACATGTAAAAGAATGTGAAGTGTGGGGAGGTGGGAATGGGGGGGTGGAAAGCATGAAGGAAAAAGAAAGAGAAAGATTACTGGGGAAGAAAAATATAATTTAACATGTTGAAAATATAAAACGTAAGTTGTGCTTTTGCTTGGAAGGTTTAAAGTTCGTATTTATTAGTAAGACAAGGTTAAAGAAGTGCTTTACAAACTTTGTGGAAAATACCTGTGGCTATGGAGCTTTTTGGAGGCAGAGTAATAGAAGTAATAGTTTAAAGATAACAAATATTTGTATTAGGGCATGTTAAGGCTGCTTTCGTGCTTTGTTTAGTGTTCCCTAATCTCTTGTGTGATTTCCAGGTGATTAAAGAAAATAACCGACGATCACGGCATTTTATGACAAAAAAATCATTATACAACCTATCAATAATGAACAAATTTTCATGTTACTACTTATCAAAACTTTATCTTCTCTAGTTTTGGTAAACCTAATATAAGTTGATTGAATTTTTTTCATCCAAGTAAAAAGTTTAAACTATCCACATTTTAATACTTTTTACACTTACGTTCTTGATTGACATTGCGTTTCCTTGACTTACAAATCACTCCCTTGGACTATTTAACACTATTGTATACAACTCAAGAATAATGTTTTTGTGAATTTATTTGTAATTTTTTTCTTTCAATCAGTTCACTATTTTGATAAACTTATGGACAGTAAGAAAAATATTTTATCTTTAAGATGCTGCTAGGGTTTTCTAGGAATCTGTTAAGAATATAATAAAAGCAAAAACTGACTGTTCTGTGCTGGAATTCTTGGTTTGTATAAGGACTTTTGTACTCGGGGCTAGTCAAATCGTGTCTAACTTTAACAGATAATTTTCTTTGTATTGTTTTCAGAATTAAAATATGAAATGTAAGAAAATTTAAATGTTTTTATCGTGGCAATGCAGTAATGTGCTAAAGGTCTTATCATCATACCTTTAAGATAGTGGGTTTGGGGTCTCTTAGCTAATTAATTACATTGGGGAACAAAATTGTGTTGAATTGGTATTAGAATTCGTTTTTACCTAGTTTTAGGGTGCTAAATTTGACTCTCGGCTTAGTTGTTTCCTTTAAGCTTAAGTCTTTTGAAGTTTAGCATTTTTGCTTTTAGATACAGCATTTTCACAGTAAAAATGTGAAACTTTTGTTATAGTATTTAAAAAAATAGTATTTAAACAAAATGAGAGGTTTGCAGAGCTTGACTCTTGCCCTTAAGGCACAAAGCATATTTCTACAGAGTGAGGCAACAAATTTTGCTTATAGTCTTCCTTAGGGCAAACTCGTTTAATACTCCATCATGCAATCTGCCATCATGCCACGATTGCCCTAATGCACTTGATAGCGTTCTTCCGTTGTCAAGAGATTTGGCTGGTGGGGGGGGGAGGGTAGGGGGGGGGGGGGGGGGGAAAGTGGAGAGGGGGGGGGGGGGGGAAAAGAATGTCCTGGGTGGAAAATTGTTGAAAAATTAATTAGCGGGGGGGACGACGTCTATTAGGCACCCAAGAGTAAATGAAACACAACGACGAAGCATGACAAGACCGTATATTATGCGCTTTCGGTGTATTGTATCATCATCTTCGTATGGTTAATTACAGTTCACAAAACACCCTGGGTTAAAGACCTCAACATAAACAATAGGATACATGAACAACTAACAAGAGACATACTTAACTTGCTCCAGAGAGTAGAGCTTTTTGTAAATTTAGAGAACATGCATGCTTTGACCGAATAGGGCTTTCCCTGAGGCAAGAAAAGTAAATCAGAGGCAGAGAATGGATGGGAATATGTCACAGTTGTTTGTTGGATAATTTGGGAGTTTACCTTTGGCTGCACAAAAGTTCCCTAACTCTCTTTTTTTTAGTATTCGTCTACATGCTAAATGCTGTTCTCATCCATTCTTTGCCTCTGATTTTATTTTCTTTCCCAAGCTTCTTCGGAATTCGAACTTCTGCTAAAAGAAAGCCTTCTTCTGTCTCCTTATAGCAATTCTCTGTATTTAACAAAAGCTGTACTTCCCTCTTCTTTTTTAGTATATCTCTTGTTAGTTACGAATGTACTCTATTCTTGATTTTGAGGTCTTAACCCAGTGTATTTTGTGAATTGCAATCAATTATCCGACGATGGCGATGGAATACACCGGAAGCTTTGATGTACGGTTTAGTTATGTTTTATCTACGAACCTTGTGCTGGGCACTTACCTTTATGTGAAAAATGTTATATAATTCGGAGCCAAGGGGATCTTACAAAAGACAAATAAGGTTTACTTCCCTCGACCAATTGATCTACGAAGAGTATAAAAGGGTACCAGGTTGCTAAGATTTCTGTATTCCTACGATTTCTGCTTGACTTCATGGCGTTTCGTTTAGGAAATAAGCGCCCATGTGCCAAAAAGATGTGCGCTCTCTTCAAAATAATTAAACTCTTCTTAAC
The DNA here is from genome assembly GCA_010016025.2 of Alatinidae sp. Z8VKAUB7J3. Taxonomy (NCBI): domain Eukaryota; kingdom Metazoa; phylum Cnidaria; class Cubozoa; order Carybdeida; family Alatinidae; species Alatinidae sp. Z8VKAUB7J3. The sequence goes on along the minus strand of JAAAKM020006971.1, from coordinate 9,249,080 downwards.
TGTCAACTACATTGTCGAGAACTAATGTAGGGCAACCTGATGATAGGGCTTATGTAAGGATGGGAATAAGTCTAGGGTGAATTATGTCCCTCAGGCAGAGATACCTTACTTGAGTGACACGTAGTTCAAAGTTCTAATTCAAGGAGCCCAACATCGTAAGCATGAACAATCATGTTTCATTGTTATGGCTTCCTCTCTGATACCTAAGGGCCTAAATTTCGGTCGGGGGAGCCCGTGTTACGCAACTTCATACATAAACTACCCTAAGAGCTAGCTCAGCGGACAGAACGGTCTGGCCATTGTTCTGTGAACTTCCTTCTTGGTTCTCACAACTGCTGCCTTTGATCCTGCAAGACATGTCTTCGATTTGTAAGTACACTCGGTATTACATTATATTGATGCTACTCTACGAGTTTGAAAGTCACTATACCCATTCACAAAATATCCATCCGCTATCTTTCACTTGATTCCCAGTAGATACTATCACAATTCCGGAAAATGATTTGGATCCTCCTGAGAGTAAGAACAAACAAAAAGGCATAGTCAAATCATTCCAAGAATAAAGTGCAATGACATTTAAGTAAGAACCCCGTATTTAAATATAAAATGAAAAACAAGAAACAACACAGTACATCAACAACATATTGTACAAATTTCGTATCAGAAAGATGATGATGGAGTTACGAATTAATTAGAAACGATCTGATTCAAGGGTGTATATGAGCGTTATGTTAAGAATTTCAGAATTGAATTAAAATGTCAACGTTTAGCCTCCACAGAGAATATCAATATTTCTTGGTTGGAAAGTTTATTACATTCTATATGTTCCTAATATCTCATTTACTTAGTCGAGAATATTGCGTCCTTTACAGTATAATCATGTCTTTGTATACTAGATTATATAGTGATAATGATACTCTACCGATTAAATTCTTGTTAGGTCACCTCCATCACCCACCGTACCACGGTCTAAGTCCTCTACCTAGCTGATACCTACTCTCCCTCAGGTATTTTTAGAGGGTGTGTGGTAAATTTTCGGCTTTCAGAAAAATCTCCTCCATTTCAAATGATTAGTACACAAATATGAGCCTTTCTTAACTTGTGTTTCTTCTTTAAAAATTGCCACCCACACACTCATATCCCCTTATACGTATATCCGCAGAAAGGATAGGAGGAAAAGTCCACAACTTTACACAAGAATGCTTAAACGACTCCTCTCCAGCGATGCAGATTTTTAACACACTTTTAGTTCAATTAAAAAATACAAAATGTTTCTATCGCCACCATTTGCTATCTTCTGCAGTATTACTTACTTGACAAGACTTCTATTTATAGTTCGTTCTCTGCTCTCCCCCCTTAAAAGCCAACCTTCACCCTCCTTTTAAACCATACCTCCAAATGTATAAAAGTCATAGAGACGTCTCCTCCCCGCAAGCTAATAAACCACCTCTTATAATAGGGCTGGGGAGAATGCGAAGACAAAAGTTTCGAAATTCGAACAGCTGTTAATTGTTACATACAAATCACATACAAACAAGACGGAAATGCTGCAAAAAAAGAGTACAGTTTCTGAAAGTTTCCATCGCGTTTTAGTACCATACTTCATAATGATGATGATATTAAGTACTTACCTTAAAATCTGATGGGATTTCAAATAATGAATCTGGTAACGATGATGACCAACTGAAACCTTGAAATGTTATTCTCGCTGATATTGTCGGCAACACAGGAATTTCTGTAAAAATGGAAGGAAGTTTTGTGAAAGGGTAATGTAATTGATACCATAATACGTGCTGGCTATTGGGCAATCTACAGGGTAGGGGTGGGGTTTACTAGGAGTAACTTTCAACAAAGGTGACTGAAAATTTTGGTAAGCCCCGACCCTCTCATCAACAGACGGTAAGGAGGTAGTGGTTCTGATTCTGAGTTTAAAGTTAATCTCTAGCCAGCGCGCTCTGTGTGAGCTACCGCCAGGCAGGCTCAAAATCTGCCCGGACGGTTCTCAGATCAGAGCAGACTACTTAAAAAAAACCAACACTGGCTAATAAAAAATAGAGGCTTCATACGGCATCTGTAAGTATATCAGAGTCGCTCTAGTAAGCGTGGAAAAAGTCGAAAGACCGTATTTGCCACCTGAGAGGCTAAACATACACGGAAACTTTCTCTAATCAATACTTGCTCTTAGCAAAAAGGTAGCGAGGCTAAAAAATCTTCTCAGTAATTCTCTTCCGGCGACATGTTAGGACAACATCATTGGCGTCCTATTTTCTCACAATTTGCGCGAAAAATATTTCATCGGCGCGAAGTTAAATATTGCGTCTTTAAGAAACAAAATAATTGACGACCTTGCACCGTCAGTCTGCACAGCCTGCGTTGTCACAATAAACTTGGTTGGGAAGACAACACACCGATCCAGATCTCGTCGTTTACCCGGTTTACCAGCTGCATTGGCGGTAAGTCCGTTAAAATTTGTAAACAAGTGGATGCCTAACATAGCAAGTAAAAGCTTAATTTCTTGCTTTAACAAGTCGATGAACGCAAATCAGCACAAATGTAGTCGAGAATGATTGAAACGTTCAACTTTACAATATACAGGAGTGTAAGGACGTTTTCCTGTGAGTCTTAGAGAAAGCTTAAACACAGTATAGTCGCCAAGATGGCCGCCCCTTGGATTTTCTGTAGGATGGACTGTAATTTTTCACCTGCATGTTTGTACGATGTAGCACTTTTTCTTTGCGTAGTGAATGGGCAGACAAATGGTCATGGAAGTACGTGCTTCTTCACGCTTCTTGAACCCTGCTATTCTAAGGGATCCGTGACATATGCTCGCCGCACGTGAAATATCCTCGCAGCACGTAAAATACCTCGCCGCACGTGAAATATGCTCGTCGCACGTGAAATATGTTAGCCGTACGTAAAAGTGTGCTGTGAAACATCGATGACTTTCTACATGTTTGTTTGCGTATGCCAATTCAATTCAACATGCTCTTATGCGGGGTACATAAACGACAAAGATGTAACGAAAATTTATCATTTTGACTGTTTTGAAGACATCATTTTTACTCGACCTTTAAAAAAAGAAGCTCTCGTGGAGCATTTAAATCAAGGAACGAAGAGAAATCATGCTTTAACTTTCACAGCGTACGTTACTCATCTTAAAAATTCTACACAACTGAACATGGTAATAACAGGATAAACGGTAATAAAAAAGGGTTAGTTGCAATCAATTTCTTACATAACTCAATCACCAGAAGCCCGATCTATGAGATATCGCTGCCAAGACGCACTTCGTCTACGGATCTGAAAAACAGCTTAAGGAAACTATTGATTTTGCTCAGTTCATAAACCATGAACCAGATACAACAACGATGTTTTGATAGGGTCCATTCAAGGAATTTGGAAATAATATCTGCGAGCTTGCTCAAGAAATCGTTTTCAAATTTAAACAGACTATCTTTGTCAACATGAAGAGGCGAGCGAGTAAATATATATAAACATTTTGCTTTCAGTAGATTTTCTTAGAAAGCATAATAGAATATATACTTGTGATATCAATTCTTGTAAACGGCAAGATTTGGTTGAAAAATAAACTGAGGCTGCGCAGTAGCCATCCACTCTCTGGCCTTTTTAAAAATAGTGCTGAATAAACCATTTTTCTGCCACGTACTCACCTATTTTGGCTGGAAAACCTTGAGGGAGTTTCATTGCAATGAATTCCTTTAACTTTGTAAAATGTTTAGAAGGGGCTATGACTTCAAGAACGCTGAGAAGCCTGTGGAATGAAACAATGAATGAAAGTGTGAAGGAACTGTTTTAAAACGTAATAAGAAGTGGATTGGACATACGTAAAAAAGAACCGATTATCATTTCATAATTCATAAACTAATGGACTTCAGGAGGTCACGCTAAAATTGAGGTCATCAAAAACTGTCAAACAAGAATCGTACACGATCAGCAAACAAAGGTACGGCATGTGGAAGGGCCCACGGACATTCGTAAGCTGAGGAGAAAAAGTGAAGAAGAAGAATACGGCAAAGAAGAAGACGAAGAAAGAGAAGACGAAGAAGAAGACGAAGAAGAAGACGAAGAAGAAGACGAAGAAAATGAAGAAGAAGACGAAGAAGAAGACGAAGAAGAGGACGACGACGAAGAAGAAGAAGAAGACGAAGACGAAGACGAAGACGAAGACGAAGACGAAGACGAAGAAGAAGAAGAAGAAGAAGAAGGAGAAGAAGAAGACGAAAAAGAAGAAGAAGACGAAGAAGAAGACGAAGAAGAGGACGAAGAAGAAGACGAAGAAGAAGACGAAGAAGAAGACGAAGAAGAAGACGAAGATGAAGACGAAGACGAAGACGAAGAAGAGGACGAAGAAGAAGACGAAGAAGAAGACGAAGAAGAAGACGAAGAAGAAGACGAAGAAGAAGACGAAGAAGAAGAAGACGAAGAAGAAGACGAAAAAGAAGAAGACGAAGAAGCATGTGGACTGGAGAATAAGAAGATGATAGCAAAAAAACAAAAAGGAGAACAAGACGAGGAAGTAAAAGAGAAGAGAAGAAGAAGGAGAAGGAAAAGAAACAAAAGAAAAAGGAGAAAAAGTTGTAGAAGAAGAGCACGCTGAAACAGCAAATAAAACAAGACGTAGCAGTCTCAACCCATCGGTACGCTGCCAGGAGAAAGCGGAATCGGTTTGGGCATTTCAGTTACATACTTACATCACCTAACGAAAAGCAACTAAGTTAAACTAGAGTCCACGCACAGTCCTATTGTAACAAATAACTATTGGTCATGTTTATTACATTCTCTTTCAAAACTGCTGGCAAGTTTAGAGAACGTTCTGTTGTCCCCAAGAGGTCGCCGCGTTCTCAATAACTAGGTGTCTGAATGAACAAGAGAAGCTTACCCGTTTAAAAAGGTTTCTTTGGTACGCATTGAATTGTCTCCCCTAGATGTTAGTTGCTTAGGAAAACAGTGTCCACACGATACTCTTTTATTTCTCTGAACTTTAAAAAGCTCACCACATAGTTTAAAAGTACGTACTTGGTCTTCTTTAAATTTCCATATAATTTAGGAACTATGGTTAAGCTAGTGTCAACAAGCAGTGGCGAGTGAACTTGTTGATTATTTGGAAAATTGATGGTTGGATTGAAGGAATGAGCTAAGAATTAGGGCGTCCGGATGAAATGGGGGTCGGATGGCACGAGCGGTATATTTTTAAAGAATACGAGAGTTCTGAAATAAAAGCTTTCAGAGCAGGATTAAACACCACGGAATTTTGCGGCGGGGATTTGATGAGATATGTACCGTAGCAAACGTAATCGATACCTACTACAATGAAAACAAGGAAATATTTACAGATGAACACTTACAGATCTGAGCTCAACGGGAAATCTTGACTCTAAAAAAAGAAACACGTTAACATCCGCATTAGAAAATTACAAATGTCATACAAGGAGAGGATGAACTAAATTAAAATTATTTAACAAACATACGTTTTCCTGATACGCGTTACAATTCAATTTATAAGGACTCAGTTACCATTCCCGATGCTGGTTGGCAAATTTGTAACAGCCGAAAGAAAAATGATTGATACTTTACAAAAATGTAACCTTTCACTTACATTTCGTACTTTATTAACTCAATATTCCATCCCACATTTGCGGCAGGGCTCTGCGGCCAATGTCAAGTATATCTCCCTAGATATATAGAACTGTGATAACTAAAGGTATGCCTGTACAATGGATAGTCAGTATACCATTCACTTAATTTCATATTTGTTAACTTAACTTTCCACCTTGTATTTCTTGCAAATCTCTACTGACAATGCCGAGTATCCTTCCATAGACCTATATTGTAGTAATAACTGCACTCCTGTACTTTACACGGCTTTAAACACTGAAATGTTTGCAAAATGAGGTTATATTGTATACCTACCATCCACACAGTGACCTTCACTGACTTCCGATCTTCCTTTAAAATCATTCTCCTTCCCAAATGGGGTGGTCTAATGAAAAAGGGAAAACAGGGTAACGTTGGGATATGTTTCGCCAAAATCTAACAATTTTCTTGGAAAAGAACGCAAGCCCCAGTGATAGAGAAATTGCAATAATATACCATTCAAAGAAACATATCCCTCTTGTTTTTGCATTTTTCTCTTCCTTGCCTCTGTTGCGGAATTTCCCTTGAAATTCTTCCACAAACGATAGCCACCGGAATCCTTTGATTCCGCCTAAACATAGCAGCGTGGTGGCACAGAGTCGAAGGCAGAGGAAGAGGGACCGTCATTAAAACCGAACAGTAAATATATAAGCGATCGTTATGGAGTTCTGATTAGAAAAATTCTCCATGACCCTGTACTTTCCATTGAGAACCTCACCCACTCTTTCACGGCAAATCTTGGGAATCTGTTTACGGTGGAATACGTAACAAAAAGAGTGGCCACGAAGCGACAAGGTTTGTTGTTAAAAGCGTTGATATATCATATCTTCCTAGTCAGATTCAGCTACGAAAAATGGCTCTATTGGTTGTCTATACACTGCCGGCTCGTTCATGGGTGCTCTACCCTCAATTAAGTATATTTCCCTTACCATCACATATTTTATTCCTGGTTTATCTCGCGACGGTTTGATTTTTTATCAGTTGCGTGTCCATACTTTCAAACAAGACTAAGTTCTTGTCATTGATGATGTGGTGAGAGTGAGCTGAGAAACGTTGAAAGAGTTAAACAGACAGTCTATTGCATCACATCTAGACAACATTGCCAGCTCTCATTCCCCACTTTTATCACAAAACCTATTTTATTCCAGCGCCTTTCCCCAACTTTTATAAATCATATGTGATTTCTGATGAGTCTACATTTTTTATAACTTTCTTTATTCACTTGCAATCAATAAGCAAAAAACCTGAATGCTGCATTATTTTTGAGTTATGAACGGGCAGAACAAGTACTTCAATGATTCTTAATTTCTTTTCAACCATATGGTATTATTGAAAGTTTCGCGAATCAAGGGTTATCATGTCAATATAGACGGATTCCAGCTGACGTCACATGTTTACGTTTTTTGCGCATGCGCAATAGCTGGCAGTCAACCAAGACCGAGCAATGTTTTCGATGCTCCATTCGCCTTATCAACAAGTAGACGTTCGCTTTTTGTTTTGACCTGGTATTTTAGAAAATGTCTTCTTCCTCAAAGTACTACCTTTCATTGTCAAAAGAAGATCAAGAATGTTACAGTTCGAAGCTAACACTCACAGATGGTGACGCACTCCCAGATCCATACACGCTGCTCGAAGAATGGAAGAACGACATCATGTTGATGCCGGATACTACCTGGCCAGACGTTTATAATTACCTCATTAATACGCCAAGTTCCTTTACAAGTGAATCTCTGAAAGCTTACAAGTCTTTGGAAGCGTACAATTTTTTCATTTGTGGACATGTTCAAGATGTCTATTACCATGAAATCGATAAGAAGAATTGTTTCTGTTTCGTGAAATCTGAGGTAAATATTTACATTTTCATGTATCGAAACTGTAGGCCTACCAACTACCAATTCTAGTTCTCCTCTATTATTTACTATAGTAGTTATTGTTAATGAAGCTCACATTTTAACATCAGTAAGACTACTAGTTCTGGTCTGCAACTACTGTAAAACTGCTCTTTGGTTTCTAATAAATGACGGGGTGTCGGGAATTTTTTAAGATAATTAATAATAGGTTCGTTCTACTTAACAGCGTACCGTATATATGAGACGGTTGATGGAAAAGTAATTTCTTTGACGTGTCACTAGAAATTAATGTGAATAAAGGCTAGCTTTTACTTATATACATGATAAAAAAAGCCATCCATAGTGCCAGAGATTTGTACTTGTATAACAAACCGACTCTAAGCACGATGTGCTGTCGTTATACTTGAGTGTGGTTTCCTGACTAGGCCCTACGTGCACATCCTGCAAATACACCAAGCAGATTTTCCAAAATCAATAGGTTAAGATCCTGGGAAAGGTGGGTTGTGAAATTTCCGAAAAATTTTAAACGTCCCCCAGTTTATTAGAGTCCAAAGAGTAGGCCCATAAAAACGATAACCAATCTACGTGCATAAATAAATGAACATAGGCTATCTTACACTAGACATGCCTGAAATATATTCTCACGTGCTTAAGTAACGTACTATACATACAATGTAGCTTTGTAGTCTTAAAAACTTTCAATTGAAACATACAGAGAGCTACAAACAATTAATATCAACCTTGTTGCAAATTTCGCAAGAAATTTGTACCAGAACTTGGAGCTCTCAAAATCTGAGAGTCACGACAGGCATAAGGGCACAAATTTTTTAAAAGATTTGTGCACAGATATTGACTAATATATAAATTTTCAAATTTCGTTTTAGGTATTACCGAGTCAACGACAAGGAAAGAAGTCACAAATGTATGGAGTTTGGGTTGCAATACACAAAAAGGATGGTTGGATTCTTACTGCCAACTGTGAATGTATGGCAGGGTGTGTAATAGATTGAATTTATTTCTGGAAATGCTCTAATTTAGTATATTGGAAACATGTTACTTCATTTGGAGTATTTGTTTTTAGCAATCTGATGAAGATAACATCGAAACGTTAAAGATAATGTGTATTTTTTGAGCTTTATATAATATTTATACGCATAGGTGGTAGACGGCTTTTGAGAGTCTATATATATATATATATATACTTATATACTTATAATTTGTAAAATGTTTCTCTAAACTGCACTGCTAGAAATAGTTTAAGCTAAAATAATTTCATCTGATATCTTTTTCTTTGTTTTATTTTTATTTTTCTTCGTAACAAATATTGCAGCATTTCGTATGTACACGTTATTTAAACGAAATACATAACGCTTTCTTCTTTTCCATAGAAATGCATATCGATAACAAGAAATGCATTGATGATCCAGTGGAGTACTGCAGGATGTGCGCCAAAATTGTTCAGTACCTTCTGCGCAACGGTAAGTACCACAGAACCATGTTTCAGCACATCAGGATCTGATTAGACGTGAGAGAGGCATGGAGCCCTCTTAAAAGAGAATCTCTTTCTATCTCCTCCCACTGCATACATCATAGAATATTAAGCTATATATTTACAGGACAATTTTAGGTAGAACATGCCGGAAAGGGTCAATTCGTCCAATATTTTAGTACGCGATCCATAAACACAAAGTGAGATGAACTTAAGTTGTACCTATGGAACATTTTTACACAGAGGAGTATTTCAGTTACGATAACTTAAATTTATATAAAACTAAAGTGTATATTTTAACTAACAATTAGAGAAGTTCGATTTCTGTTTGTGAATGGAGTAAATAATTATTACATTTTAGGTCTAATCCTGGCTTTTGTGCAGCAAAGTCGCTGGTGATCACTGAAGTCAAACTCGCTCATTATATCTGACTCAATGCTCGTATAGCCAGATTTACAAGTCGTTTTTGCTTCATGGATATTCGTAATCGGTTCTCAATTAATTTACGGTTTGAGACGGATCGTTTGGCGCTGCAGTTTCATAAATCAAAATAAGGTAAACTATCTCAACAGTTGGAAATGTGTGCTGCAAACCCTTATCTATGGTGAGTCTATGTTGGAAAAGCTTGGCGCTAAAACCTTCTGGTTCTTCGTATATACAGATATTGACAAATGTCATAAAGCGACGCAAAACATCATTAAATGCGTAAGGCATATGGATAAGAGATGCTGTAGTGCGGATTGAACTCGTCTAAAACCGTTCTTTTCGATTACTAAAACAGCTAAATGGACTTGCATACGTTGGTCGAGAGAAGCAATACACTGAACAATGACAGGCAAGAAACTTTCCGTTTTGGATTTTTCGTTTCGATTATAAAGCCCGAAACTGTAAAGAAAATGCTGTCTGCAGTTAACATTGCTTGCCTTTTAGGCCGGTCATGCCCAACTATTTCAAAGTGCAAATCCTTTACTGCTTGGAGGCCTCCATGTTGGTGGGTGGCTTTTGGTCTGAGCTCAATGGTCCTGCCCTTAACCCAACTCTGCAGTGCATAGTATCAAGTTTTTATTAGTATTTAAATAATTTTTGTTTTACCAAATAGAGCCAATTATAATCTATATAACTACGATCATCGTAAGCAGTTCAGCTAAGAAAGGGTGAACTGACACTTTCTATAAGTATCAATAGACATCAATCCTGTTTCTCTCTTTGAATCATATTGGTCTTTCGGATATAATTTAATGTCTAACTTGTACTGTAGTTCTTTTGATGAATCATTAGTTGAAAGTTTCATTATTTAGTCAGGTACAATGGTAAGGGTGAATTGTAACATGTCGACTAACTCAACTGAAGACCTGTTTTCATGCAAAAGGTAAAATAGACTAAACCTAACCAATCGAGAAAATCCAATCATCAGCATTCTTAGAATTTTTTTAGGCGCTTTCTATTACCAACCTTTACAATCTACAGGAGCGAAGGGCAACTGACACTGACGACTAAGGAACGCCTCAAGAGACAACATATCCATCAATGAACTATTACAATAACCAACCATAAAACCAATCGCTTCAGTTAGAAACTTAAAAGTTATACGGGAACATAAAAAAATGAAGGATTGAAGTATGTGAATCATTCATAGTGGTCAATGGAGTCGGTAAGAGATACACGGACACAAATCATAAAAGATAACTTCATGACATCCACCTATGATAAGATCGTAACTTACACCTATTGAACGATGTGCTCACAAACACAATTTTCTTGGGCAAAGAATGTCTTGCTAATGCACAAACCACTACCACTGAAGGAAGCAACTCTCAGGGACTTTCAAATAGTGCAAATACTGATCATATCAAAATCCAGGATGATTCACTAAGAGTATTATGTTGCTTCATTAGAATTTAACTGGTTCAACTGCTGCTGCAAGAGAACTTGGCATTGAGCAGTGCATTTTGCTCCACACTGTCCCACATCATTAAATGCCAATGTACATATAATATGTACACGTATTAACAGAGTTAGGATGACAATTTCATACGGTTAGTTGTGTTTCAGCTAATAGTCAATAATTGACTATACAAGGATTCAGTTAATAATGAGTTAATATTGAAAATTTCATCATTTGATTTTCAGGCCAATTCTTTTTGTCACAAGTAGATGAAGGAAATTTAGTATATCTGATTTAATCTGAAGCTATGCTCTACAGAATGCATCTCTGGGACTATGGAGTTGCCTTAGTACTAAAACCAGCGTATTATGGTTATAAATTGAGCATGGAGAGGTCGAAAAATTAATTTATATAATTCTTTTTTTTTCTTTACAGGTCATGAATTTGAGGAACCCGAAGTAATTATGAGCAGACTAGAGCCAGGAATGAGCGTTGGCTTTGTGCGCGATGAAACAATTGTACGCACAAGAGGGTTACCATGGCAGGTGTCAGACCATGATGTTGCCAACTTTTTTAAAGGATTAAATATTGTCAAGTAAGCGTCTTGAATATATGTTTCTCTAATTTTTACTAATGTCTTTTTTCTGATAGTAATGCATGGCTGTCTAGAGGGACCATGTGGTGTTACGAAAGACAAAATATTATGCCTTTAGACTGACTCTAGGCTCATTGTTAATACCCATTTGAAGTATGGTGATTACTTGTCTAGATGCTTTGCAGTGTTGATGATAAAAAAGTGATTGTTAATTTTATTAATAATGCAAACTTACTATAATTATACATAATCTTTACATTAACAAATTGACTATTTAGTCATTAATTTATATTTCTTATCGTTTTTTCCCTATATTTAATTCTTTATAGTTTTCACTTCTTTTCTCCTCTAATTAATTTGACCTTGTCACATAGACAAATGGTACTTTGTGCTAAAACATCTGTCTCAATTCTGTGTCCTGCATGTACAACATATTAACAAACGTCAAAGGGAAATAGTACTCCTGTTACTTCGTCAAAAATATATTGTATCTTTAGAATAATGATGATAATGATGATAATGACGACGATGACGATGATTTAGATAATGATAACATCATGATGATAGTTGTAATACTAATGATAGTGATTATCGTAATGATCATGTGTCACCATAATTCTGGATACCGTGATGAGAAAGCTTCGTATTATTTGAGGTAAACTCTCAAACTCCTAAAATAAGAAAATGTTCATGTTGACAAATACCTTCCATGGCTCGTTTTTCAATTTTTGATTGGATGATGATACTGAGTCGCAATGTATTAGGGGATAGTCGGCATTCTCCTCCACAGATGGAGAAAAATTTTAACCTTTCTCTTTGACACTCGCACTATCAATTATCCAGCTGAACTGCATTGAATAAGCGCATAAACAGGGTGTTTGTATTGCAAAACTACAGGAGAAGTCTGACAAATGGCATGTAGGCGATTATCGAGTCTGTAGATAAGAGGCAAAGAAATGTTTTATCACTATTTTTTGGTCATTTATCAAATTTCTAATGTTAGTCAATCATAACATTAACTGGAAGTTTCATGGAAATACAAACTAGTTATTACAAATTACTCATATACTTCAAATAGTAAATTAAAATATAGACTGTCTAATAAATGACGTAATTCAAATAGCGGAATTTAAAGAAACAAATTATGCAAAAATATTTACAGATACATTTTAGGAATTACTGTTAGTTTTAGCATAATAACTTGACTTGCTGGCTATTTATATAACATGAAGGGCACGTGAAGGCTAAGAGCCCCCCACATGAAATGGGGTTAGACCGTCTTTAGCGTGCTGCTAAATAAATGTCATTGTACAAAAGGCTACGAACTCACACACAAAGGCAGAGATGAAAGGAACCAGATCGACTTTACTTTTCTGGCTGCGTCGTCATGTTCTCTTCAACTTCCACTTCATACTAACGAAAAATCGTGTTCCATTTAAATGTTCTCCTGTCTATTGTTTTGTATTGTAATTAAGAATTGGATTGTTCTTCAAAGAAGAGATGACGTCACTATACCCTCTACCCCTCCTCCTCATCCTCCTCCTATCTAATGCTCTATAGAGAAGAAGAAATGTAGATTTGACTAATAACATCAGTTCAATAAAAAGTGTGCTTAATACTCTCTATTTGTAGGAATTATCGTTATGCAGAATATATCTTAACAATCAGGTTTGTTGTAACAATATGGTTAAGAGGAATAGCGAGCGCTTGTTGTTAATCTCTAATTACTACAATGGACAATGAGCTTCTTTATATTATTTCTGTTTTCAGGGGAGGAGTAGCTCTCTGCCTTAATTTTAGGGGCAGACGAAATGGAGAAGCATTGGTTCGTTTTGAGAAGGCGGAGCACAGGGATCTGGCACTAAAAAGACATAAACATCACTTATCAGGACGATATATTGAGGTAATGTATCTTAATAAATAATGTCTTAATGAAACAAAAAATCTGCTAAAACGATTGATGTTAAAAGTTAACTTTTTTATCCACCTTCCTTACTATTTTTGATCTTGAAAGAGCATTTGTTGATGTTGACGTTCTTTTATATATGCTTTACTTAGATTCTATGACAGGCCAGAGTTAGCGATATCTATAAATATGAAAATTGTATCGATTTTCTGCTTGTCCAATACTCGGCCTACAGAGGTTTATTTTATCTGCGGCTACGGCGGATAGAAAATACTTTATTACTTTTTGAAGGAGGGTAGGAACAACCGTGACTTGTAATTTTCCCCTGGTGAAACCACATGTTCATTATCCCACTCAAAACTTTTAGCTGTAAACAAACAAGACGTAGTATCACAATAACCCTCTTCTTTTTCGTACATTGCCATTCTGTCAGTAAATATAATATGTTTACAGCCTATACGATTTTCAATAAAACAGTGGTCATCCATTTAAAATGTCATTTCAATTATGAATTTTCTAATCAATCATCTCCGTTCATATTCCTTACTAAAAGGTTTTCCAATTTCACTTTCTATCATTATATTATATTATTTTATATGATTATATGATATGATTGCTGTGACCAACGTCTGATAAAAATGTGAAACAATGAATATCTTTAAAAATAGATTAAGAAATTGAAAAAGTTACTTTTCTTATACTTATTATTGTCATTTATTACTTGAAAATATCAAAGAACTGTTGAAATGTGTGAAAACTATAATATTTTTTAGGCCAAAAAATGTTCCGTTGCTATTATGAAATTATAAGGAAGGAAAGATTAATCTAGTTACATCAAGTTACTTAAATTTTCCAATTGAATTAATAAATAGATAAACGTCACATGAAAGAAACGTTGAAAGATAACTTTTCATTCCTATCGAAATCAATGAAAAAGCTTTGTTGCTAGATCTTCGGTGTCGTTTTCCTCCGTGGCCCTTTAACATGCTTTAACTTTGTATTCACTCGTGCTATTACAAAAATGTTTGGTTCTTCCACAATAAAGTATAGTAATATTTATTGATCTGGTGTGAATGACGTCACATACGGCTCTTTAGTTTTGCGTAATATTGCTAATATTAAACGTTTAGTAAGAGACCCTTAAAATAAAATTTTTGTACTAAATTTTTATTTTTAAGTGTTTGTAATATCTTTATGGTATGCCCTTCATGTACACGCAGGAATTTAACAACATTTTAAAAATTTTTGGCAAGTCATATTTATACATTTTGAGTTTGGTAACTACTAAAACGAGTTGTCGCTGTTGATCTAGTGGGTGTTCTTTCTTTAGTCGGCCCACGGCTATTTAAACATATATAACTGCTCTAAGAGGTGGTTCTAGGATTTGATATCAGAATTTTAAATACTTCAATACATTTTACGTTGAAATTAAGTGTTTTTATCGTTAATTTAACGATAAAAAAGGGCTTTCTAAGTATTACAAGGTAATAATGATAATTTTTTAAAACTTCATTGCCATTTATTCTTTCTGTAAATTTACAGTTATAGTACTAACGTTTATATTCTCACTGTTTTCACCCGGCATAACGGGGACAGTGAGATTAATAGAAGTGGATAATAATAATAAAACGATAATAACAATAGCAACAAGATCGATGGTGGCGATAACCAAAGACCCAAAGTCAATATAAGATAAGATAAGGTCCTAATTTAATGATAATTTAGATTTTCTGGGCTTGTCCAATGTTTGTTTCTTCGACAGAAAAGATAATAAGAAGAGCGCAATGCTACTTCTGTAAGTTTGTCCATGATTCTCTTACTATCAAGACCATATTTTCAGAACAGTTTTTCAAATTTGGAAGCATTACTGGAAAAAAATCCCAGCGTTGATATCTCCAGCGCTAACAATTTGAGATTTTGATTTCGGTTCACAAGGTCATCTCGAAGATTCCGGTACCTTTGCTCTTTGTAAGTTTTCGAATTGTATAAGTTTGTTTCAAAACAAACTGTTAGCTCTACAACAGTTACCCTCAGGTCTACGAAGAATTGCAGACGTTCCTTATTTACGCCTGCCAGGTGATTAGCCATCGTTTTCAGGACATTGTTACGTCTCCAAAATAATAATAATAAAAAAAAAGAATAATAATGATAATGATGATGATGATGATGATGATAAATGATGGTGGTGATAGTGATGATGGTAATGATGATGATGATGATGATGATGATGATGATGATGATGATGATGTCGACGACAGTGACGATGACAATAACGATGATGACGATCGGTGATGGTATCATGACAATGACAATTATTATGAAGATGGCGACGATCAGAATGATTTTTTTTTAAACTCAATGCCTTTACTGCTAATCTTCATTATACGATAACATTTCCCGCTGTTTTCTCCTGGCATGGTACATGGGACAGCAGGATTGATATACAGGAGTGTTTAATAATAACGATGATGATGATTATAGTGACGATGAGGACGATGACAACGCTAATGAGGTTGTTGCGGGTGGTGATGATGATGATGATGATGATGATGATGATTATCATTATGGTTTAATGACGGAAGTTATTATGATAACTACGATGACGATAATAACGCATAAACTACTCAAGACATGGGCCCTGTAAGCTCATGTTTGTTTCGTCGAAATCAGTTACCGCCAAATAGTGTCCTCGAACAACTGGAATGATTATTATGTGTGAAAGTTTTCTTTTGTCTATCTCCACGACAAAAAACATCTGTTTATTTCATTTCCTGGTTTAAATTTACGAATGATGGGCTTTATGTCAACAAAACACAATCCACTGCATGAATGGATAATATGAACGGTCAGAAATACTGCCAACCAAGATTTCAGATCACCGATATTTAGCCTCTTAGTAAGACGTCTTCTCTTAATATGGCCCTCACCTTGTTCCGTCTGTTTATTCACATCCCCTATTCAAGAAAGCAAACTTTCGTTTGTTCGTTTCGTTTCTTATATCTAAGGCTTACGGTACAGGTGTGGATCATCAATTTTAAATAGAAAATGGGAAGCTGATTATAGATTCCATTTAAAACTTGCAAGGTATTTTGCGAACACTTCATGTGTTCTTATAAAGGCGTTTTCCACTCACTGTGGTTGTTGTACAGTAGAAGAAACAGAGGCACTCAAATAAAACACGAATGGTGGAATGAAGTAATAGTAACACTGCCCTTTATCTCATGAATCCAGTAAGGGGCGGATATACAACAAGATGAAGCAATGCCCCTCCCCCTTTACGACAGATGCAGTAAGTTGGCATATAACAGCTATGAAAAGTTGATTTACTGGTTTCATATTACACGGATGCCTTTAAAGATCTTATCAGGTAGTTTCGTTGCTAGATCCTAATACCATGACATTAGTAATTTTGGGTCTCAACACGAAGCTGCACCACAATTTACACAGGATTATTTCCACACAGCTACTCTCCGAGTCTGAAGCCACTATTTGGGATTTCAGGTAGCTTCTGACTGTCAATTTCGGTAGGCAGATAACGATAAACTACATCAAACTTCAGATCACGTGACAATGGAATGTAGGATACCTTACGGTATGACGTCATAGTCATAATACAGGCCGATCAAAGGTAAAAAGCATATTGCAGTAGTCAGCTTCTTATTCAAAAAGTAATTTACATTTTTTAATAAAATAAACGAGGAAGTCTCCATTTTAAACAATTAAGTTCGAAGAGTTAATTTTATTTTTAAAGTATTGAGTAAACTTTAGGTTACCTTTCTTAAAAGTATCAAATGTGACCTTTTCTGGTTTCCATCCAGTTGATTCCTTTTTCTTCTCGATGTTGATCGCTAATAAAAGGGAAAACGTTTTCAGGATATGCATCTGAAATCTAAACAATTACCTTCTCGACGTTAAGCGTTCAAGAAATGGAAAGAAAATGTCTTGAACCCATATGGGACAGGGGCTCAATACCACAACAACTCCATATGAAAGCCATTAAACATTATTACATATATTACATATTGTCCTTTATCATCCTCTCCATTATTCCCTACGGCTTCCCCGATGATCTGACGTAGCCATAGAGAATTGGGCCTATCAAGTACCAGCCATTTCATGTATCTATGTTTGACAGTTTCTTACATCGTCATTGTAGCAAACTGGAATTTGTAGAGTAGATTCTACCCTCTGTCCTTCGGCTCCTTGAAATCCGAAAGATTTGCTAAATATTTGATTCTTTAAGGTCTCCAGCACTTGAGATGGTGACATATGCCTATCCTTTTTGTCAAACATAAATGATAACTTCAGAATCTCGACCGTATAAAATACAGGTCCTAAATATATTTTATCTTAGACCGTCTTACATTGTGTTTTTGTGTTACTTTGCTTGTGTTTGTAGCTCATACAAGATTGTGAGATGGTCAACTTGCGCTTTGATTATCATGAACATTATCCATGATTCTTAACTGTACCCCCTCCCCTTATCCGTTAATACAATACAGACTGGAATATTATAAAGCTAAGCATAAAAATAAGCTATTTGAGTTCGGTTATCACGGTGATTCATGAACTCATCCACTTCAACTCAATGCAATAGACGTTTCAGATATACCATACGTAAAACAGAACTAAAACCCGCTAAATTTACGGTAATCTGCTTACAGGTGGCCGGAGCTTCCTCTTCCTGTTCTTCGGGGCAGTAATCATCATAGAAGAAATCATCGTCAGGCTGCCTTCGCTTCATCTCCACACCGTTTACGATTTCAAGCGGCTCCCTGCTGGCACTCAAAGGCCTTGACCAGTTTTCACGGATAGCTCTTCTGCAGATGAAAGGAAAGGAAGGGTTATGGTCTTCAGGATTCAGAAATGTAGACATGGTGGGGTAGCTAGTTAGTCAGGGGGTATAGATCGTAAAGTCTTAAATACGTACAACTCAGCAGCGCCAGTTTCTGCAATCTGTGAATCAAGACGTCCAGTTGAAAATTTAGTGACAATAAAATTCTAAGTCTCGATTGCCGTCAAAACTTCAAGGCACCTACAATCTTGGACAATACTGAAAAATTAGTGGAAATTTGACCAAGTTAGTAAAAATGCCACAGAACAGTTGCTACATAACATACGCTTCCAGTACTGGTATTACTTCGTATGTTCTTCTTTCCCTGCGGTATTATGGGGCAATGTTATATTGCTATCCAAAAGCACTGTTTTGAAAGTCATCAGACGGGACTGCTGGAGACACACCATTTTTATCAACTTAATCTGGCCCGTCGAAGAGTGGTACATATTAAAGGTTTGATGTGAATGATTGCATTTACACCACGGGACTTAGAGGCATTGGCTAAAATGGGTGATTCATAACACCGTTCTTATTAAAGAGTATATTATTTATTTACTGCTTATTTCTGTTTAGGTTTGATGTTTACTGTTAACAAATGCAGTTTTTTATATGTATCGTATCTTGTGATGACCCTGCCAATCTGTCAAAATTTAAAAGTCAATGCAGAACACGAGCCGAAAAGTTTGCCCACCCCTGCTTTAAAATGTAATGGCCTCTTCCTTTGAAGTCTGATAGTTTTTGGATTAATATTTCCCTTTTGGCCGACCAAGAAGAGTCTAATTATTGCTGAAAGGGGGCTGGAACCTCTAATTTTTTACAATTCATGTTTCTCTCTAGTAATGAGAACAACAAGCCCCATTAGAACGTACAAATAACAAGTAAGGAGAGAGCACTTTATCAAATTATAATATCAAGGGATGTCTTCTCCAAAAATTGATCGGAGTAACGTAAACTGCAATCCTTGATTATATCTCTCCCCACCCCCCTTTTCATTTGGTGACAATCCCACTATTAGAACTTTAGCAAAAGCAATGATATGTGAATGAAAGCAGAATTTCAGTGTTTTGTAATTTCTTTTGTTTGTTGTTACGAAATGAAAGCTTATTGAGTATTTTCTATATAATTGTAATTTTGTCTTTTAATTTTGGGATTAACGGTCACTATATTTGCTTAACGTGCTTTAGGTATGCTTTATACACTAAAAAAATGCCAATGCATGAGAGATGGTTTGGTCAAGTGACATGAGTTATCCAGCTCCTCTAGTGTTTAAGAAACAGTTTCTTTTTATAGTATAAGAGTTGGATAAAGGAAGTAGAGTGACGTTTTGACTATTTAAATCTCTAAATCCTGTCCCAGACAAGAATGTAAGACCTTGTCACTATCCTTGGATCATAGACATTAAGCATTCCTTCTTCTTTCTCTCATTCCTCCATTGCAACGCCCAACTCTGTGGTAGATTGCTGAAAACATTTTAGTTATCAACAGAGGTGTTAGTACCATCAAGACTCTTGAAAGGTGCGTTCATACCGTCTTACTAAATTGAATAATTCTAACAATGTACCCCATGTTATTTTCATATCTTAATGCACAAGGAATACAATGGAGTGTTTTTGGCTGCCAACTAGTTAGGGTATGAACTATGTGAATTTTCCACAGTTCTGAGGAGTTTTTGATAGTGTCCGTTATTTTAGCCCTTTTTCAATAGATAATATTAAAATATCATAAAACAAAAATTAGTGAAAAGTGTGATTTACATCAACAATGTCGGCATATTGCTCTACCGTCATAGCAACCACAAAGTTATTTTTGTAGTACTAAAGGTGTGCTTTGGGACAGCAAAGTTTCTCAAATGCGGGACGAGGAGGGGGATCTGAAAAGATACAGGGACCATAATTTACTTCAGTAAATTGAAAGAAAAGAATAAAAGGACTAAGCAAAACATGATAGGTAGACAAAGCATGTATCACCACTAAGATGTGTTGCCATCACTTTGATAACCCTACAATTATGTCATTGACAACTGATAACATCACCGGGTGCATAGAGATACATCAAATCATGAAACTTGCATTAAAGAAAACAATTATTGAGCTGATAAAGCTCTGAAGATAAGAATTATTTATCATGAAATCTCTTTCAAAACTGTTACCATTTCTTCCATTTACAAGGTGAGAGGTAGTGTAGAATGCCGTTTGACTGACTGCTCTGCATCGCTTGCTACTTATGTCTCAGTTATTAGCAATGATGGTTCACAGCATAGGCGCGACGGATGGGCAGGAATGTTGACGCTATTTCAGAGGGCTGGTAAGAATTAAAATTATTTCATTTTTATTTCTTATAAAGGATTTATAAAAGGGCCCGAAACATTTTTTTGCCCGAAAAAATATAACATTTTAAGAAACGGGGGGATGCAGCCCCCCTCAGCCCCTTTGGCCGTGCGCTTATGGTTTACAGCCTTTTTTGGCATCAATTATTAGGCTTATCACTTTATTTTACTACCTCGTAACAGGGGGTAAACATGATACATGCTTATAATGTCAATTGTGCATCAGCGGAAAGGAAAGGGTAGGAGAGCCGATGGATTAAGTACATTGGCATCAGAGACTTCACCATCTATCCAACCGTGTTTGAATAGATGATAAAATGCCTCATACAGCTCAGGTCGCAGTTCATATAAATATATTTACTTGCATCATGTTACATTCAAACCTAAATATCAAATTTCTCTCTCAAAATCACTCTGCAACGTCAAAAAGAGATTTCTATTTTCTGGATGGTCTTAAATAGCTCATTCACCTGAAGAAGCTCAACAAGTTCTTTTGTGATAATTTGTTATAGACCAGCTTGTTTATACTTCAAAGTTTTTATATTCATGGGTAATATGTTTTAATGTAAACATGTCGATAGCGTGTACAGATGAACTATCTGTTGAAGAGATTCTAAAAGCCCTGTACGTTAACTTCAGGAACAAGGAATTTCTTGAGAATGTTTTTGTAAGTATCAATAGTTTATACTGCCATGAACATATCTGATGCCGAGCAGATGGGCAATTGTCCTCCACATAGAATAAATATACACAAGTATAAAACAACATATTTGCTGCAAAGCACCGTCAAAATGCAGATTAAAACAAGTTAACCGATCATCAGCTGATTAAGAATTTAACCAATGCACAGACCAACCTCTGGAATTATTTAACTTCCAGAATAGTGACTGCTAATACACGAGCATTATAGACTTTATCCGAAAGTTCTTTGCAACAGAGAACAACTAGGCCATCCATTTTCATGTTATTCTCTAACTGTGTAAGAGTCATCAAAGTAATCTACGACCTTGAATTTACTGGGTTATTTAAATCAACTGATATGAAAACATTGATAAATCAGTCTAAGGTCTTGGTTTTCAATTTCATATCGTCTTATTAGAATATGCTAGTTTTTGCCATTAGAAATTGAATTCTGTTAACTGCGCATGAGAACAGCCCTATTAAAAACACGTCCGTCAAACATAAACTGTACTGTATAATGCAATTTTAATTTTAACTTGGAATATAGTGGTTTATTTTGAACATGAGCTTTTCCTAATGATTTTCCCATTTATCAAACACTCTGGGAAACGATGATTGTTAATTTTTCAAATTTGTCTCTTTGCTCCTTCACATTCCTTAAATCTACGTCTTTCACAGATTTAACCCACAAATTTAATTTTGAAGTCTGAGCTACCAAATTAAATTAATCTTTGAATAAATCGAAAGTACAAAACACTAAGTGAAATCTGCCGTTATCAGCACAGACTTGGTTTTTATTCAATTTCATATAAGCCTAAACGAATGAGGGTATTGGTTAACCTTATTTGCTCTTTGAAATCAATTTTATATTTTTATGACTTAACTTAGTCCTAAATCTCGTGAGATATTTGAACCTGCGTGAAGTGATTTGGAAATGTCGACTGTGTCTTAGCGAGTTGATTTCTTGTTTCTGATGTTTTCTTTGTCCCAAAGCTGCACTGCTGTTAATTTCCAGCCCAATGCTTAGTTCCCATGACATTTTAACTAATCTGAAGTCAACCTAAGTAATCCGGGAAGATCTATCGCTAACCCAAGGCACTTACAACCATCTGAAGTGATTAACAAAGTGCTGTACATGGCTTCAAAGTCAAACATCCTCTTTGCATCTAACGGCTTGCTAACATCCAACCTAACAGTAAATGATTCTCTAACTAACATCCAGCAGACAATGTATTGAGAAAGATACATCGATGTAAATTCTCCTACTAGCTTTTGACTTAGTAAGTTTTAAGAGCAACTCCGGACTTCAGACAACTCTACTTTCATGTTTGCCTTCTAACTTTAAGAAGTTGAACATATCACATTGCAGTGACCATGTGTTAAAGTTAAACTTGAAAACAAACCTGCTACTATTGAAGTAAGCAGTGATTGGATGAATGATTACTGGTAACGATACAAAAATGTTTAAACCTTTCGATACACAATTGCCAATAGGATAAAAACGTCCATTATAGACCAAGATTATACTCGTTCGTAATACTTTGAAAAAGGAGATTATGTTGTGAAGATAAACACTTTCGTGCAACATTTACTCAGACGTTCAGCTTAATAATAAAGTTGGAACGTTCTTGCTTTCAAAAGTTACGGCCTCTGAACGTCTGCGTTTGCTTGTTTATATACTTGTATTTGCATGTGTTATAGTATATATTAAACAAAATAGGCGCTTTGTCTCGACAAACGAAGCCAAGTCCGCTAAAAGAGAAAGTTTAAGGGAGCACCATTTCAGAGCAGGGCGCCAATCCATAAGAATATAATAAAGTTCCTACAGATTGATTTACGAAATGTTTTGCCTTTCTATTTCGGATATTAGTTTTTCTGATTTATTTACAATTGGAAGGCACGACAGATTTTTTTCGATGCAGTTGATGGTCTAGTAATACGCAGATACGCGGACATCTTTGGCTCTTCCGGAGGAAGATCACATGTAATCATTTCTGCCTTCTTGATCTTGATCTTGCACTTAATTTTGTCTTGTTCATCAAAAAATGAGCAAAGCCGTGAATAGTAAGTCTCGGATTGTAAGATTTTCAAGCTTTTTATTATTGTAATAAAAAACTAAGTAAAATTGCTCAGAGTAACACTATAATATGTATTCTTAGATTGCTATCATACAATAATGTCCCTTATATTTTAATTTGTAAAAAACCTTTAAATATTCCTTACTTCTGTGTCATTTCAAAGTTGCTAGTCTTGCTGTTTCCTACTTTTTTCTCACTGATAGAATAGGATTTTTTTGTGACACACTCACAACCTGAGTTATTGTAGGCTCATATCACACATTGCGGCTTCCTTATTCATCTTTTTATACTTTTATTCATGTTTGTGGCTTTATGATCATGTCACAACACTCAGAAAGACGTTTACTGGTTGTATAGTTTATTTCTCAGGGGAACACACCTGGCTGACTCCAACCCCACTTCCCACTCCACGAGCTAACGGTTCTCGAAAGATTCACTGTAAACCAATGTATCGTACATACCTAAAATAAAAAATGTACAGTACACATATGTGCTGTTGACAGCTGCTATACCGCATACAACTGCATTCTAATTCGTGCTGGGTACTGTAAGTAGGTATGAATACCAGTGCTGCAGGCCACTGCAGGAAAACAACCGTACTGTGGTCAGTTACACTGTAAACATCTCTACTTTGAACACTTTATGGCACTTTTATGACATCTAATCAACACGCCGCGGTGCACTACTTTGTTACACTTGCCGCAGCGAATTATCAAGACTCGCTTAGTTAGGGAGTTTGTATGTTCTTCTTTTAAACTGCTACCAATTCATATGATTCTTGCTGATTTAACCATTAGAGTTCAAGGCTTTATCCGATCTTCAAAGTTATGATGGTGGTTCCGAGTGAACCTTAAAGCTACCTTAGCAAACTTAATACAAATTTTGTGTTTCCTACAAAAGTTGAGTTTTATTTGATTTGATTAAAATCCGATAGACATAGCCTAAGGCCCGTTTTAAATTTTTTTGTAGTATCTATCTTTTAAGAGTTTGATCAAAGGCACAATTTGTCAAAATTGAGGCATCATTAATTCATCAAATATTCTTCTGACCTTTGTTTAAATATGTCTACCAAATCAGTTTCACCTCAGACTGTCCTAAAACGAGGTATATGTAATTCTCTCATTGGCCCGTAAGCAAAGCACCGCCTGTGAAAAACATGACTTGCTTGCAACTTTGTGAACCTGTGAGTATACAAATTATTGAAGATGAGCTCAAACCACTAGGGCTGTCATAATCTAAGTAACAATATTTAACCTTACCTTACCCGACGGGGGGTGGGGTGAGGGTGGATTCCCCCCTATTGGTTTTTTGTAATAATTTTTGTTCTGCTCCAATTAAATTTTTAAATTTTTTTGAGAGTTCACCAAATTTCAAGTCTCAGATGTTCTGAAAGTTTGAACGACCAAAATTATGTATACGTTTTTATATATGAGGGTTTTGTCGCATGCAATCGGAGGATATTTATTATCCATTAATACAATTATTCTTTATCAATATACTTATTTTCTCATCATCAAAGAGAGTTTATATATATTATGGGTTCAGCAGACATCCTTTGGTAAGACTGATATATTTTCTTTGTCAATTTTTATCAGCCTCGTAAAATATGAAAATATATTCAAAATTTTTGATGATTCATAAAATGTCAATAAAAACGTCAAAAAACTCACAAAGTACAAAAATGTATAGAGCCATATTTCCATTTTGAATGAATACAGAAAGTAACTCTGTGTGCAGATCTATATATACCTAGAGTGTATCAGTGCCAAATATATGGAGAAATTCTGTCAAGCTGTTTCGGAGATGAAATAGGGGGTAGGATTCTGCCCCCCCCCCTGGCTACAAAATTCCTCAAATACGTCGGTTAAGGTAGGGTTAAGTAATATTGGTAAACAATCTGGATATAGATATAGTCCAATAGATAAATATAAAAATTAACCCCTCCCCTTTCATGGTATTGAGGAGGGGAGGTTTATTTTGACCCTAATCCTTAATCATGCCTTTTCATTAATAGGCCCTAAATTTTGAAATGGATGATCCAGGCGGGAAGAGTAATCTAAGAGCAAATATGATAGCACAGGTAATGTTCTTAACTGCTGCCGTAAGTTGGACGTAAAAAAAGGGATAAAGTAGGAGATGCTGACGTTCCATTGTACGTCGCAGAACATTCTGTAGTCCATATTTTTGTAATAAAGAGCAAAAATTAAAAAATCATCAATTCATATCTTTAAACACGAAGTCACACTATAGAAAGAGTGTGTTACCTTCAATGATTCTAAATAATTAGCATAATTATTAGCCTAGGGTTCATTCCAGATCTCGGAGGCTTCAAAAGAGTTAGTATATTACACTATTGAATTATATGGAAAATGAAGCACAGAAGAGTCATCGACTATAGTACTTGAGGCTACCAAACATGGTAACACAATTTTCCCTGCGAAAGTATTATTTACGCTACCAATCTTTGAAAACGTTGTTGAGAGCTAGAACGTAAAAAAAGGTATAAAGTAGGAGATGCTGACGTTCCATTGTACGTCGCAGAACATTCTGTAGTCCATATTTTTGTAATAAAGAGCAAA